>JANHGB010044523.1:3686-20194 GCA_026283785.1 Coracopsis vasa
CCGATCTAACGGGAGGCAGTGTCCGCCCGGAGCCACCCGCGGCAGCGCGCAGGCTTTTCTCGTCCGGGCTTGGCCCCACCTCGGTGCCTGGACAGCGGGGGTCCGAGAGTGGCGGCGGCCGGACACTCACCCGGAGCCGCGGGCAGAGGTCGCTGGGCGCTGCTCGCCGCTGTGCTGCCTCCGGCCTTCTCCGTGGGTCTGCCGCTTCTCCTGGTCGCTCAGTGGGTGCCGGGGGCAGGCGCTGGCGCCGTCACCGGGGTTTGACTGGGCTCGCCAGAACAGGGGTCTGGGGAAAAACCCGGGGCGGCGTGGAGACCCTCGGTGCCAGTCTCTCCTGGGAGGTTCGGATAGACTGTCTGTAACTACAAGACTGTGAGAGTAAGGGCGTTGGTGGAGCTGGGCAGCTGTAAAAAGGGATTTTCAGTTATGAGATTTTTTTTTTTCCATCATTGAGTTTTCGACCCCACTTCTCTGCCCTTTTGCTCACAGAGACTCCCATTCTCTTTGCTGTGTAAGCAAACAGAGCTTATCTGCTCCAGCGCTGTTTGCCCTCCCCACCCGTCCAAACTGGGCTGCGCTGGTCAGGCAGGGCCGGAGAAGCTCAGCGGGGTGACTGTCACAGGTGGGGTGCTGGACCCTGGGGCAGTAACAGGCAGAGCTGTGTTCCTTAGGTGAGGAGGTTTAATTAATGTGCTGTCCCTACAGCCATCTGCAAATGAAATTTGTTCTAGCCCAAACTTCCCATTCAGAAGAGAAAAAGAATGCCTTTGGTAATAGCCTTGCCTTTACTTATGTATGTGTGTGTCACTGCATAAGTAGAGAAGTCGTCTTTTTTCCGAAGCTGCAGGAATATGTGTTTAATGCTTGTGAAAATACACTTTGAGGAAAGTCTTTAAAAAACACAAGGGAGACCCTTGAGCCCAGAAATGTGCAAGGACCTTGACTGAAATTCCAGTTTCTGTTCCCTTCACAGGACTTGGACAGCGAAGTTCAATAGACTTTGTTTCAGCTACTTCCATGCTTCTGCCTTGCAGAGGTATTCAGGAAGGAGGGCACAAAGCTTGACTGATATTTCATTAAAATCAATCAGAAGCATAAAGATGAAAAATTAGGTATGTCCTTACTACTTACTTCTACAGAAGTAACTTTGGGTTCTTTAATCTAGAAATTTTTCATCACTTTGATTTGTGACAGCATTTCTCTTAAATGCTATTTTATCTGATAGCCATATCTCCACTAATCTAATTTAGCCTGAAGGAGTATGTTTCTGTAAGTAAACTATAATCATTTTGCCAGAAATAAATTTAGCAGATGTGTAGCCAAGCGGGTGAGACTGTGGGTTAGTTCCCGGAACACTAGTAGGGAGAAGGGAAGAACCCAGAGTAACTGTACCAGTTTAAGCCTTGCAGTGTGATAACTGAGGTCATCAGCTGCATGCCCAGCTGTGTTCCCATGAGTTGGTAACTTTGGACTTTGGCCTTTTCTGTATGGTCTTGTGTTAATATGTTATGTTTTGTCAAAGTGCATTTCCTTAGGGCTTGTTTCACCTCTGGACAAAAATGTTTGGTTGATAGTTCGGAGAACTGTGCTGGGCAGGTCAGAAAAGAAAGCAAAGAGCAGATAGTTCCCAGTGCTGTGAATCGCATTATTTCTGCTTGGGCTAATTGAATCATTTCAGACTTCCTGACATTTTCAGCTTAGCTCTGGCCATGCTGTGGTTTGAAGAGAGATACCCTTCCCCAGTTTCCTTTCTGTGTCTTTCCAATTTTGGGTTCTGGTTGCTGGAGAGCTGGCATCCTCTTGCACAGCACAGCCCAGCTCTCTACCTTCAGGGCAGATTTCTCTTTCCTGCTTGTCTTCTGTCCTTGAGAGCCAGCCCTGATCTCCCCTGGGAAAGACTGGACTTGCAGAGTGTTGCAAGAACTGCTGCCTCCCTTGGGAGCAGGTGATGCATGAATACGCGTGCCCACACAAGGCCACGCTTCCAAGGCTGTTTGCTGATTACATTACTGATGCTCTTTGAAACAGTCTTCTTTCATAAATAGCAATAATAAAAACTGGACAGTTGGAGGGGAGGGGTGGGGGAAGTAACAACCTGAGAGTTAGCAAGTGAGCTGTATTTGAATTGCCAGCTGCGTGTGTCTCTTGATCTGCTGGCCACCCAGATGCAGCCCTAGGTAGCTTGTAGTGATCTAAGTATGAAGTAGTTGTGCTGCTGCAATACTATGGGTTTGTTCTGCGCCCACATGGACAAAAGGTATCTGTGGTCTGACACTTGGAGTGTCGGCGAGAAACCTTTGGTTAGAGTCCTGTCAGCAGCATTGGCTGGGACTGCCTTTCCCATTTCTGTGCTCTTCAGTGAAAAACTGGGCTCTCCAAACCTGCAAAAAATAAATAGGGATGCCAAGGACTAATTAGTGATCAAACTGTAACAGGCTTAAAATTGGTGAAAGATTTAAATGTGTAGTGTCTTTTACAGTACTTAATTTCACTAAAGGTGGCATAAGCTGCAACCATGTAAATTGTAAATGGCGTGAGTTGCTAATTGCTTAAAGGAAAATATAGCATGTGTCTATGCTGAATTTGTTACTCAGTAAAGGATCACGGGCCTCACATTCCTCCCTTCCTTGTGTGTAGGTGTTCAGTGAATTTTAGACCAGCTTTATGTCAAGTTGACACAGTCATGCTTGCTTGTGACTTACCAGAGCTCTAGGGATAAGTCTCTATTCTAAAAACTGAGTGGCTCCCAAATATATTTTTAAAAGCTTAGAATACAAAGCAAATTATGACCGGAATCTGCCATTACTACAGAGCTGTAACAGTTTGGGCTTGTCTTTGTGCAGTGCAAAAGAGATTGTGACATTTAATATGTAATCATTTGCAGGTGGTATGTCAAACATAGCCAAAGGGGTGAGGACTAATGACAGTAAGTTTCTTTCACTCATGGTCTCTGAGAGGTGTACATCTTGGGTTCTTCTGGGTTTAAGATTTTGCTGGCATAGTCTCGGCATCATCTCTGTGCAGTAGAGGTATGCCTTATATAAAGCAAATGTCTCCTAATGATGCTAGTTCCTCCATTTCGGAGATTTTTTTCATCTGTGTCAATGTATGGGGTGGAGATGTGACTTTCCCTTCAGCTTCTTAAACTTTGGGTGATGCTTACTTTATTTTTGGTCTTCTGTTGCTCACTTCAGTTCCTTTTCTAGCAATGCGCTTTTAAGCTGTCCTTTTGCCTTGCTGATTTATGTTGCTGAGTAAAACCAGTAATAGCCTTGTAGCACTGATGGAAAATAAGTTCTTCAAGCAGCACCTTTAATTAAATATTTGCATATGGACTATCTTTTGTCATTCAAAGTAATACTGCTGTTACAAAAGTGAACTGTTTCAGCTCCTAGAACTGGGATTAGCTACTCCTTGGAGGCCTTTGCTTTAAAGGGATCCAGACTCAAAATTGATTGTTTGAAAAGGGAGAGGGGAGAGCAGGAAAGGTTTGCTTGGATTAAATGACTTAGACTTTCCTCCCATTTTAAGGATTTTTTGTGCAGAAAAAAGCCTTCAATGTGGAGAAATTGGCGTGTGCATCACAGGCAAACATGAGGTATTTTTTAATCCTGTAAATTATAATGCAAAGCATTTTTTTATGGTCTCAGTTAAAAATGAAGCAGAAGAACATGTAGGTAGAATAGCTTTCCTAAGATCTTCTTTTGTTGCAGTGTAAGAAGCTGGATTTCATGACACTAACAAGCAAATGAGCTATTTTGGTTGCTGCTGTTGCAATTGATTGCGTTGAAACTGTGGCACCACTCTTGTCTCTCAATTCCAGTTTGCCTCAGGTTCTTTCTGTTGTCAGGACTTATCTTTGCTACAATCTAGTTCAGTATTTTTCCCACTGTGATTATTAGTTCAGTCTACTATGAGTGAAACAATGGCAGCTGTAGGTGTTTCAGCTCCTGTGTAATCCACGGCTGTTCACAAAACCAGTGGTTGCTCAGCCTTCTTCAATGACTGACTTCCATGACAGTGTCCATGGAGGGGATGCTTCTTGTTGGACTTTGCAATGAGAGAGGAAGGAGAAAAGTGATGACTCCAAGTCATTCAGGAGTGTTCTTAAAACCTGGCATGTATATTGCACAGTTCCTGGGCACATATTGTTGAGGCTGAGCAGCAGTGAAACCGTTACCTTCATGTGCTGTGGTCTTCTTAGAGTAGTCAAGACTTGCTGCACTGGCAGAAGCCCCTTGTACGTGTGGCTCTGCTCAGAATGATGTGGTTTTGCTGGGTTGGTTTGTTTTACCTGGATGGATATGTGGCTGCAGTGAGCTGTCGTAGCAAGACACTGGTTTGGCTGATGTTTCCTGGGGCCACTCAAGGAATCTTTTGTAGGTACTGTACACAATAGGCAGAAATGTAGAGTTTGTAGCATAAAAAAAAAAAAAATCCAGTAATAAACTGGATCTAGTGTGGAGAAATATGTAAGTGCTAAAAGAACAAGTATGAGAAAGTTGGCATGATTAGATGTTACGTCTTGTTTTTTATGATAACTAAGTTGCGTGGTGACTAGTAGAGGGTTACAAAAGAGCTGGACTCTATTGCAGTGCTTATACTGTTAAGCTATACTGTCTTGCACATCTCTGTCAGTGGAGGTAGCCAGGTTCCTAAGGACTGTTTTCTCTGTGGTAGGAATACTTTACCCAAGTGCTAAATGATGTTCTTCCTCCTCTCTGCATTTCTACTCCCCTCTCACTCCTCCACAACAACAACTAGTAGAGAAAAAAAGAAGCCACCTGATGTTTATATCCAAGATGAGTAGAGTGAAAAATGCAGAAGAGCTTCTTAAGTCAGACTTTAAATACTTTAAATATCTGGGTTTGCAGATACCTAGCATTCATATTTGCCTTTAAAGTCCGATTGTTAATGTTTTATTTCCACTTACAGGCTTCTTTATTTTCAGCTAGGTGATGCCTCTGTGTAATGCCCAGGACAGATGTGGCTAAAGGAAAATTTGTAATAATAGTCTGTAAGTCAGAATCAGTTGGACAGAGGGGACCAAAGTCCTTTTCTGGATTTAAGAAAAAGAAAAGCTGTTGTGAAATACAGATGAGAGATGTGATGTACTTGCTGAGGCTGGGACAAATCGCGTGAAACATCCTACGTTATGTGTGCAGCTGATGCCTTCCCCTTGTGTTCCTGGATTCTTCTACCTTTGAATTAATATTTTTAATTATGTAGTGAAGATGAATAGATATTACTCTGCAGGCTTTACACTCCTGTATAGTCTCTTATTGCACACTTGTGAGATGCAGGTTTTTAGTAGGGAAAGGAATTTTAAGATGATTAACTGGTGTCCTGAATTGATATTGCTTTGTCAATGCAAAGATAAATACTAATTATAGAAGGTGATGGTGGTGTTGCCTTATGGAGTGACCTGTTACTGCAAATAAAGAGGAACCGGTTCGCAGAGTAAGCTGTGTCATTCTTTATCTAGCCAGAGAATCAAAATTTCTGTGGCAGTATGTCCATTACTGTTCCTTTAAGGGAAAAATTTGTGTGAGCATGTGAAGTGTTTTCAGAGTACCTGCTAGCATCTGTTGCACAAGAATATACATTCCCTTTATACAGTGCTGATGGAATCAGGTACCTGCACACACTTGTTGACTAACTTGGACTTCGCAGTTTTGTTTTTCAAAAGCTTTTTGAGGCAAGATAGTTAACTGTGCTTGCTCTACAGCATGAGTATTGAGAGAGATTTAACCTCAGGCCAGAAAGTCAGAAATTACATACAGGGAGTGTGGGCTGGGTGGGGATTACCTGTTTACTGCTTTACCTCAAGGGAAGGTAAATGAGAAGAGCCTGTTTATGCACCAAGCCATTGCAACTGTTGCTTCTTTCTCCTCTTGTTGCAAGTGAGAATGTCCGAGGGAACCTGGTATTGTGTTTGGAGGACAGGTGGAATTTTAGATAGGCATGTTGCCTGAGGAATGTGCCTTAGTGTTTTGCTATTATGTTACAGTCAAGATAACTCTGAATTAATTTCCTTTATTCTTTCAGCTGTTTTCAAGATCAAAATGCAGCAGAAAAATGAAAAACCGCAGGCAACGTTTGCTCTGGAAAAGAAGCCATTTGCTGGCCCAGTCTAGAAGATGGACCACTGGATTTGGGGAGCTTGGGAAATACTGCTTCCAAAAGCAATTTTTCCTAGCTAAGAAGAAAAGACACAGTGCTCAGCTAATTGTGAGCTTAAATCACAGCAAACTGTACAGAAGACTGCAGTACAGAAGGAAGGCACTTGAGCTCCAGAGCAGGTGGGCTCTTGAGGTGCCTCTAAATGCAGAAACCTATCAAAAGCCTGCCATCGAATCATACAGCTTTCCTCTTACTGAGAGCAAAAAGATCCTGTCCCTATCCCAAAGCCAAAAGCCTATCTGGAAAAGTAGTAAGAAAACTCAACAATGAATTCTTTCAGAGTGAAGATCACTTGAATGAAGAATTTGAAACTGTTGCAATTCTTAATAGCATCTCTGGCAACAGCCATTATGTCTTATGTGGTACACTGGATGGTGCTGCCTTACCTGTAAAGAAAGGTAGTTTTGTATATAGCAGGGAGAAGAGCAATAATGGTAAAGGCAACAGAGTCCTATTAGTTTTAAACAACTATAAAAGGAAATGGTGTTGAAAAGGGAGTGGAATGGAACTTGTGGACCCTTGACAACTATAAAGAGGTCCAAATTTAACCATCATACTGTAAAAAAGAGATCTTTATTTATGATGCATAAGAAACTTTCTATGGTTAGATTTCGCTATAGAATTGTAAAATCCCCGCAACTTCGAGCAAGAGGCAAAACCTGCAAATTGAGAAAAATCAAGCCAAGGTGGGTGAAGAAAGTTACAGGGGACCATCAAGAGACGCTTCAGCGGGATTTTGAAAGTGGATTGTGTAATTGGCTTTCCTACTGGAAATCTAAAAGTAACCGTGTTTGGAACCGGTACAGCTTATCAGATATGAACCATAATACACCCAAATCTTTAGGTGAGGAGAATGAGCCATGCACACCGGAGGTCTGCTGTACACAAGATGCGTTACCATGTGCTGAGCGGTGTTCTGAGGAGCCAGAATCCAGAAGGCCTGATGGCAGTGCAGATGCTGTCCCACCAGAACTGCATGCTAGAGCATTTCCAGAGGCAGAGACCTTGCAGCAGGTGGAGACCAATGGGGCTGTGGCAGAGGAGCATTGCTCTGACATTTTCATCTCTGTGACAGGAAAAGAAATTTCTGTTTCAGGTCAAGATGACGCTGAATCTAATGAGGTTATGGGTGTAGATGGAATGATACTGTCGCAATCCTTCTTGCAGGATTCTGATGTCAATCATAATTTTTCAAATGGACCTTTATCCATGGAGCTGGCACAAAAGGAGGACAGCCCTAGCCAAATGGAAGTAGAGGGCTCCTTAAACCTGGACATTTTTAGTGCAGAGTTACTAGATCACCCTTACTGTAAAAGTCCTCTTGAGGAGCCTTCACCAGAAAGCACACAACTAAAATCTGGAACTCATAAAGGAGGCAAAAGGAACAGTCAGAAAACTCGGGTGGCTGATGAGCAGTTGGCGACATGGCTTTGTGGTACACCTTTTACATATCTTAGGGCTTCCAGGAGTTTCTGAAAACTGTTGGATGTGTCGTGGAGTTTACACGTTGTGTTAATTCCTTTATTAAAAGGGTTTCTTTTTGTGACTGTAAAGGGTGCTTATCATAACACTTAATGAGGTTGCAAAGAGGAGAGCTGCATGAAAGAAGGACAAATCTATGCTTATCTGACAAGCTGTTTTGAGGGATAGTTGAATAGTGCCTCTGCTTCATTTGTTTTAGAGAATACAATGTAATTTAATTGGAATCTTTGTGGAAAATTGTTGATAAGCATTTTTAATGTCCTTTATCATGTGCTTCAGAAGATGATATGGGGTTAAAACTACCAATGGTATAAATGGTTGACAATTATTACTCAGCTTGGTTTTTGAAAAATCCCTGGTGTTCCAATACTTCCAGCCATATCCTTTCTTCTCTTACTCTGTCTTAGACTGCAACTAAATCACTTAATGAATCTCAGGTTTCAATAGCCAATAACTTATTGTTCATTGTCACTTAATTTTCTCTACAGTTGTTCATAAAGTAGGCTTAATGAATCTTATTAGATAATGTTTTTCAAAAAGGCAAGAATAGTCTTAGCAAAGGTTCAGCAAAAAGACTTTGGAATTTTTGTACGCAGTGCTGAGCATGCGGTATTTGATAGTCTTTCTAAAGAGGAACATGATAAAAATAGTAATCAGTGTCTTATTTATGTCTAGCAGCGCACCATACACATAGTAAGGAACTGTAAATTGACACATTGTGCCTCCTAGTACCATTAATACAATGTTCAAGTTCAGTGGTTTTCTGGTAACCAAAGTCTTCCTTTGGAGAAATTTGCTTCATAGATTCCTATAAACCTGAAGCTGGTGTCAGTTAGCGTTAAAGGGATTGTTTGAAGTTTGACATGCTCTGATTTTTCTGCAGACCTTTTTGTCCTTCAGTTTTGCAATTGATCCTCTAAAGCAAAACATCAAGAAGGAGATATTGAACCTGAAAAGATGATATAGCTTTCCACATGCGTATCTGCAAGTTAGTATGGGATGTATTTCTCTATGACTGGCTTTACATGATCCAACAAGGAGCAGGCACTGTGTGAGAAATGGAGAGAAACTGTGGTATCATAGTGAATGGACCACTTCTGTAATGGAGTTTTAAAGTTTGTCCAACAGAAAAAGGCATGTGGTCCTTCCATAGCAGTCAAGAACCAAGACTCTGTCAGAGTGGCAAAGGTTACTGTTTTCCAGGCTGATAGGCAGTCATATTCCTGTTCAGGGGAGGCCTGAGTAACTTAAAAAATTAAGACAGGCAGCAAATATGCCAAGCTTTCCCACATGGTAATGTTTTTCTTACCTAGCTTCTGCATGAAAGTAGGTGAGACCAGTTTCTGTTTTCTTCAGAGTTGAGGGTTCCTCCCTGAGGATTTAAGCCAAGTCTGCATTACATATTCATACTGATTGTATAGCTCTTCTGAGTTTTCTGAGCTGAAAAGCTATAAAAAAGAATTTTAATTTTTGTATAACTATGTACAGGAGTTCTTGTCTATTTAGGAATGTTAATTAACTGTACCCTAAAAATACTGTTAACGTAGCAAGAGTTGCTAGGGTTGGTGCATGAAGCAAATGTTAAGTGTGGGGGATGCTCTCAGGTTTTTAATTTCTCTGCAGCAGCTGAACTCAGATGTTAATGGGCTGCAATATTTACTGTATTCTGATGTGATATTTTTTATCAAACAGAGCTCCATGGTGAATCCTCTTCATGATGGGTGTCTGATCGGGCACTAGGTCCAAACTTTG
This sequence comes from Coracopsis vasa, assembly GCA_026283785.1. Lineage (NCBI taxonomy): Eukaryota > Metazoa > Chordata > Aves > Psittaciformes > Psittacidae > Coracopsis > Coracopsis vasa. Next base: position 13,104 of record JANHGB010044523.1, read on the forward strand.
TATTTTCCTCCTTGAGTTATTCAGTTACACAAGCTCAAGTGAAGTCAGAGCCTAGCTAGAGGTCTCATAGAGCTCTGCTGCTGTTAGTTGTAGCTACGAGAACAGTCCTTCCTCTGTGTGTATGAATAAAAAGCTTTTAGAAATTAGATATGCTGAAAGAGAATAAGGTATGCATATACGTCCTATGCATCGTCTATCTAGACTTCTAGCCAGAGTGAGAAATATCCTTCCTGTTGCAGTCTACTGAGATGTAAGGGGTAAAAGTTGCTAAGCAACTGTGTGGCAGTGTTGCGAGGAAGGTTATCTTCCCATGAAGAGTACTTCCTTGTTGTCTGAGCTCTCTCTTCAGTCCTCCTTTCTTCTATCAGACACCTAGATGTACTTCTTGCTATGCTTCACAGTTTTTCTCAGCTTTTGGAGTTCTGTTCTTGGTCTCTCTTCTTTCTTTTCAAGTTCTTTCCTTACTGTTGTTCTTCTGACACTTTTTTATGTCACGTTTCTCGTCTTGCTTCTCCCCATCCTGATATCCGAACGTTTCCAGGAAATGTTAAAGTCTTAGTAAGCAGATAGCTGACCATACACTGTCCAATGATGCTCTCTGCCATCACACCCTGGCTGGAGAAGAGTGCTGTAGTTTGGGTTGGTGTGATATCCCTGGACTCTGATCTCAGATCCAGCTTTCTGTATACAAAAGGTGTGTTTTCTGCAGCATTCGAAAATTAATTTTCAGAAAGCTGGACAACTTGTTCTTTTTTTCCCTATTCACTAGCAAGCGTTGAAATTCTGTTTTCCGTTCTCTTTCATTCTTGAAGTAGTTTTGGATGCTTGGGTGGAATTTAATGTCTCCAGTGTTCCAGTCTTGTGCTTGAGGAAAAAATAATCTATTTCATAGCTTTTTAGATTCCTCCAGCATTCATCTCTTCATTATTTCTTAGTTTGTATCTTTTGTTTCTGGCGTTACGGCTGCCCGGTGCTTTCCCAGGCAATGGCAGGCTGACACGGCTGGCTGTGTCACCTTAAATGCCATCCCTAGGATGCAAGGTTAAGTGAGTTAAGCTTGCTGAGAATCTGTCTGGTGCCTTTTCTGTTCGCTACGGTGGCAGCAGAGGAACTGAACAGATGGCAAACTCTCTGCCAACCGAGGCTGCTTACATCTGAGGAGAGTAATTCGCATACCGTAAGGACAGGATACTGGGTTTTCAATGAAAACTGTTGCAGAAACTCATGGCTTTTCCTGTTGCAGTAAAATTATTTAAGTTGCTAATTGAAATAGGCAGGAGTATGGATTCTCCTCATAGCACTGATATAATTAGTATGATGAATATATGTGTGTATATGGTAAGAATGGGGTCTGATCTTTTCCTGTAAAGATGAGTGATCAGATTGCTGCTTTTTTTATTTTGTCCTCCTTCCACTACCCCCACTTTTATTTAATGTTGCCAATTTGAGCTCAGTTTTCTTAAATATATACTTGCCATGTGTGCTGCTGTTTGTTGATTGGGTGCAGAATGATTGCTGCTCATACTAAGAGGAAATGACTGCTTTATTGGAATAGTGAACTTGGAAGGTTCTTTTATATGATTGCACTTTCATTTTTCTGATATATTTGAAGGATTCCTAGATGAAGTTATGAAGAAGTATGGCAGTTTAGTACCACTGTCTGAAAAAGATGTCATGGGAAGATTAAATGAAGTCTTTAATGAAGATTTCTCCCATAGGTGTGTAGCACTATCTAATTCTAGACTTTGTACAGATTACTTGTGTTGCTACTGCACGCTCCATGTCTAACACCTATCAGAACAGAAGTCCATTTGGCATGACCTTGACTTATGTTTTTTTTTCTACCTTTTCAATCCTGTTTTAGAAAACCTTTTATCACAAGGGAAATCGTGAAGTATCGGGAAAAACATCCAAAAACCTCCATGTGCAATTTCCGGGTCTTCTATAATAAGCACATGCTAGACATGGATGATTTAGCTACACTGGAAGGCCAAAACTGGCTGAATGACCAGGTCAGAGATGCTTGATGTTTATGTGCTTCCTTAACCCGTTTTAGCCCATTAGTATTAGGATATTAGTTGTTTACCTTCTGCTACATTATAGGTGGACTGTCCTTACTGTACACTAAAAGAAGTGGTGAGCAGCTTTTACAATGGCAAGTGCAATTAATAGTGGTTATAAGTCTGGAAGATGGAAGGTATCACAACTGAACTGTTGCCTTTTGAAGAAACCATGTTGCACTGTTTTGAGAAAATTGTGGCTACCTGTAGAGGTGTTAGCATCTTCCCCAATCCCCAGGCTTGAGCAGATAACAAACAAAAGCTGGGTAAAGCAGGAGCCTGTGGCACACAGTCAAAAACCCATGAAGGCTGCAGTGCCCATGGCATGCACCAGTAGGCTTGAATTAAACTGCATTTCAGATTGAGGCAGACCTAGAGCAGCTAGTTACAGTCTCTCTCTGTGCCAGCCACTATTAGTTCCAGACTGCTTGTCCTTCAGACTGCAGCAAAATGTCACTATAATTGCTCACCTCCTTATTATGTTTTGAGTGTGAAGTGTCCTACATTTTATGGGAACTTATGAACTTGCGGTTTACAAAATTATTATGTATGTATTCAACTATTTACTAATTCCTACAGATAATTAACATGTATGGTGAACTCGTAATGGATGCAGTCCCTGAAAAGGTGAGTTTTTTTGTTATTATGCAAATGTACCTAGTGAGAGATTTCGAGGGAAGGGTGAAACATTGAATATTTCAGCTACAGAATTGAGACTTAGCTCAATGATGATCTGAGTGGTTCTGTTATAATTTGTTGCTATCTGCTACTCAAATTTTCTTCTCTTCCTGTGCTAAAATACAATTTTCAGCGCTGTTGCCCTTGTTTCAGGAATTTGTTAGATTAGCTCTGCAGGTGATCTCTGTGGTAGGCTGATGTTACTAATGTACCTGTAGAAGACAGGTGACCTGGTTTTGCTTATCCCATGCTCCTTTCTCCCCTAGAGCTTTCTGTCTCCAGCTTATCTGCTTCTAAAGGGCTTTTTCCATGCCCTTGCTCACTATTCTAGTGTTTCAGGTGAAATTTCTGATGAAGATGAATTTCTGCTGAGATCACAAACCATGAATCAAAGCATCTGAACCATGCACATGTGCTGCTTGCACTTGCCCACCTGCCCACCTCGTAGTTGTGGGGCTGTAGCAGCTCAAGCTGTGTCAGCTGCCTGCCTAGTGAATCTGAACTGACGCAGAGCTGCTTGGTTCCTTGACAGCAGTGACTCTACAGGACTCTCTTTGGTTTGTGCATCCTGAGCAGAATGCTTACTGCTTCCCAACTTTAGGGTCTGTTGGTGGCAGTTGGGGAAAAAAAAAAATCAACCCCCCGTTCTCTGTGACTAGATTTGCAGCAGTGGCAATTATAAAAAACCATCTGTTTACTAGGAGAGCTGAACAATTTTCAGGTGAGACCACAAAGGAAGAACCAAACAAGCCATTTTTAGATGAGCACTGCAGAACATAACTCTTAAAATCTTCGAGCTCAGAAGAAGCAGTGTTGTTGCTTTGATTGGTGGTGATGGTGATTCTTCATTAGTGTTCTCTGTACTTCCTGAGTGTGCGCTAGGGTTGGGGTGTTGGAGATTGTATCTGCTTGTGTCTGCTTTTTCTTCATAGTGCATAATTGAAATCCTCATGGGAGATTTTGTGCTGCTACCTCAGAATGTGGTTTTTGAAGTCTGTTGGCATAGCTAATGGGTGTTAGACTGTGTGTTCAGATACTGAATTTTCTAACTTTTTTTCAAGCATTCTACTGCCTCTACAGTAGCAGAATTGTTAAAAACAGATGTTGCAGATTTCCATTTGTACTAATCTGTTCCTGTAATTGCAAGAAGCTAATCACAGGGAATAATAGTGTTAACCTGGAGCTAAATATTTTAACATAAGCATACATTTTTTTGCCATAAATTTAGGGCTTTACAACAGTTAGTTTGTATACAAAGTATACTACATCTCTTTAGTTACAGAAGGAATGCAGAATATTGGGTTTGTCGAGAGCTGGTCATAGTAGTTGAACACAAATGATCATGGTGTTGAATTGAATTTATAACCATTTTGATCAATTTTAATATTTTTTTTTTTTAATCTCAGTGCTTCCAACAACTAAAATCACAAATAACTCCCTTTTCCACCACCCCCACTTTGCCAGTCCAGTGTTCTCTTCCTTAATTCCTGTAAAGAGCAACAAAACCTGTAACTCCTTATCCTGGTGTTTATCTTGCAAGTCCATCTGCAATAAAAAATTAAACATGGTATGCCTGGAGATACAAAAGTGTAAATATAAATACTGCAGTGGCGCACTTCATAAATTAGATAGAAGTAAGGCTTGCTTTATTTACTTGCTGAAGAGCAGCAATAGTTTAGGCTTGGCAGAGCCTCTGTTTGTCCCTACCAGGGTTCTGTTTCTAAACCTGCATTAAATATTGCCTCGTTACATATTGTTTTGTGTAAATTATCCTGAGGGAATGATTGTGCATGGATTTCTGTGCTCATTCCTTCTCTTTCTCTTTTTAGGTTCATTTCTTTAACAGTTTTTTTCATAGACAGCTTGTAACCAAAGGATATAATGGGGTGAAACGATGGACTAAAAAGGTATCCTTTAACTCCATGTCGTCAGTGCTTTGGTTCATTGGGGCTGGGTTGAATCACTAACTTGAAAGGAGGTTACAAAGTGTTATCGGCAAAGGGTGAGTTTGCAAAGGAGCTATACAAAGTGGGAAGAAGTTAATAAAAATAGTCAGGTGGCATTATTCAAGTTAGTATGGTTATGTTGTGAAAATGTACTTTGAATGGCTTAATCTTCAGTGGTGGTAGGTTATCTCTTTGTGTATGTTCATGCAGGCTGTTAATTTAGCTGCAAGAAATGTCTCTTGATGCTCCTAACAGTGCCAGGTACACTAATCTATTGGAGAGCAGACTTAATTCTGATTCTTCCTTTTACTTCAAACTGGAATTGTTTCATAAAATCAAATTGTTATTACTGAGTAACACATACAGGTACTGAAAAGCAGAAATTAGAGACCCACGGTTAATAAGCTGAACTGCTGTTTGCATGAGAACAGAATTCCCTTTGCTTTCCAGGGCCCGTGCTAGGTCATGGGTTGTGATATTTTCTGAGGCAGCAAATACAAAGAGCAGTACTCTCTTTTATTTTTTTATTATTTTTTTTTCTTCTGTGAACATTTGTCCTTTCTAATATGAGAGATGAGGCAAGACTAATCAAGGACCATGTTTGAATGCATAATCTTTCTGCAGAAGCACTTAAATACCACACATCTGTGAAAATGCTAGAAATGAGCTCATTATCCAAATATAAAGTCTATTCATATAATTTATTAAAATCTCTTTAAAGGGAGACTGAATATTGGTGCTTAATATTCCCAGATATTTTTTTAATGTTCTTTTTCTCCAGCAACCCAAGTTTTGCAAAAAACCCCAAAGTGAAAGTAGCTTCTGAAAGCACAACCTGTATTCCTGTTGCTGCTGAAGAGGGATGAGATGAGAGTAGGGCAGTTGTTCAAACATTTACGCTTAAATTCCTGAAGAATCTTGAAAGCAAGAATGAGAACTAAGCAGTTTATACTGGAAGGTTTCAGTAGACTGCTTTGTCCTGCAGTATGCAATTAAGGGGAACTTGTTTCTGCTTTTTAAACAAACCAGAGTATTGTACCAGGTTTTATAAATGTTCTCTCCCGGGATATGGGAGGCCAGAGCCCAGAGGGACATGCTCTTCTGCATCTAGCTGCAGTGATTTCAAGGTTCCTGTTCATGTCTCACCCTTCTGGCCACTGATCAGATTGACACTCCTGCTCTGGTCCACCCTCATGTCAGCTAGCTGACTGCACTGTCTTGATGAAGCAAATCTAGGTTGTCAGCATTCTTTCTGCACATCAGCTCTTAACTAAAGACCCTTCCAGCTTCTGGCTGTCTTTTTCGACTTTTCTGCTGCAGGTTTACATGCCTGCAGCAATCCCACAACTAGGATCATATGAGGATCCTTGTCCTCATGAGGACCCAGCACTGCTCTGCTGTTGCTGGACATCACAGAAGGTGTAGTTCATTTATCTTATTCCAGTTTTCCTTTATGGGCTCCACTTGATGCTGGGTGACGTATCTTTGCTTCCCTCCAAGAATGATGGATCGTTGTGTAGCGAGTGTGCTGTAATCTGGTCAGGAAGCAGTTTCTGCAGGTGAGAGCAGGGATTGTCAATGTTTGTGACAATTGAAGTACTGTTCTGAGCAAGGCTTGGCTCATAGCTGCTGTGAATGCTCAGACATCTTTGCGTCTTCAGCTTCCCACTGTTAGTCAAAAAATACTTTTCTCTTCTACAAACGACCTGCCTTTACCAGTGCTGCAGCAATTACGTACTGTTCAAATTGCACAGTGCTTAAAAAAAAAAAACAAAAACAAAAACAAAAAAACACACAGAAAAACATGGAAGTCTTCCCACAGGATGAGTTTGTTTAGTTCAGTATTCTATTTTAGCTTATTTTCTGGACTGTACCATCAAAAACCCAGCAATTAGATGCTCGTTTCAAGAGGAACTGGGAAAAGGAAGATCATGAAAGGCCCTTGCTTGGCTGGCTTCCAAAAGCATAAGGACTCATCTGCCACACAGGCACTGGGGGTGTTGCATCTGATCTACTTGTTCTGTACTTTAAGACCTTCTCCCTTGTTTGCTTGCCTGTGACCACAGTCCATCTGCTACAAAGTTAAGTTCAAGAAAGGATGGATCTGCTCTGCCTTCACTCCCTCCTTTCCTGTGCTCACCAAAGCATCATGCACTCCTCCTCTGCCTTCATCTGACAAGGCACAGAACCTGAGTTATAGCAGAGGAAGACAAACTGCATCAGCTTGCTGGTTTTGTAGCATTTTTTGTAATCACCACTGCTTCGTAGAATCATAGAATGGTTTGGGTTTTAAGGGCCCTTAAAAATCATCTAGTTCATCACCCCTGCCTTGGGCAGGGACACCTCCCACTAGACCAGGTTGCTCAAAGCCCCATCCAACCTGGCCTTGAACACTGCCAGGGATGGG
>JANHGB010044523.1:33926-54308 GCA_026283785.1 Coracopsis vasa
AAGACAAAGTAGGTTTTGAACATGACTTTCCATGGACAAGCAAGATAAAAATAAATGTAAATTGAAGATCCTGTTTCTCATGTGTATTTTATTAAAACTACAGAGTTGTTCATTCTTGCTGTGTAGTATAATTGCTAAAACATGATTTGTAACCAAATATAGCTGCTTGCATTAAATATGGCACTACTTCTTCCTAGGGAGGATGATATGGTAAAGGAATGCTCATTTAAACAATTACATAGTTCAATTTTTTTATTCAAAACCCTAGCTTTTTCATTTTAGAAAAAGTGAACGTAATCTTTATGTGTTTTAACTTTAATTTTGTTGAACTGCACTTGAATGAAGAATGTATGCAATTAAAATAAACAATATACTTTAAAACTTGTTAAATACAGAAACGAAGCTTGTCAAGCCATGTTTTGCATTTCAAAGTGATTGAGTAAAAGGTAATGAATGTGACAGATTCTGGTCACAACAAGATGATGATGTCTTTCATCAAGTATCTGGGGCCTCTGTAGCCATGGAGAGGATTTCCAAAAGTCACTTATGAGAGACCAAGGGCTTACATTTACTGTGTTAGTACCTACAGCTTTTTGAAATGGCTTGTGTGGCTTTTTTTTTTCCTCTGTAATTCTAGATGCCCTCTGTAGCTCTTGCCCTTCCATAGTAGACTCATATTTGCTGAGTGAGCAAGGATGGGAAGACTTCCCAGTTCCTTCCAAGCTGGGCTGGCTGGAGGTCACCTTGCCCTACATTTGGTAGCTGGACTGGAAACTGGTAGCTTTAAATGACCTTTCTGTGTGAGAGAATGTGCTGGTACTTACACTGAATTATATAAATTCATCAATTGTTCCAGTCTAAAGACAGACACAATGTTTTAGTGTGGGACACAATGCATTTAAGTAACCAAAGTGTTAGACATATTCTAAAGTTAAGGATGCTGCTTTCTGGTTTTGTAACCATCCCACCTCCCTGAAACAGTGGTGACTGAGGAGCAAAGGCAGCGTATCTCTATTTAGGTAATAGATTAAACTTAAGTTTCTGCCTTGGTGCATGTTGTTGCATTCAACTTTAGAAACTGGTTATTTTTAAAAATGGCACGTGGATATTTGCCTTGAATCACTGAAGTTCGGCGTCTTTTTTTTTTTTTTCAATCTAATTGTCGATGACCCAAGAGAAGATGGTGAAGGCTGCAAGTTGGTTGCTGTTGTGCTGTACATGGCCTGGTTCCTGAGACCTCCTTGTTTCTCTGTTGGCCCCAGCTGAAGTTTTAAACATTTACTGGCTGAAACTCGGTGTTGGCCGGAAAGCCAGAGCATTGTGGCAGTCCTAGTGTGCAGGAAAATGTCTTTTCAAACCTCCTCTCTGGTGTTTCCCAAGACTTGAAGAGCCAGTGATATATCCACATCTTTCATTCCTAAGGACCCCTCGTGTGAGAGCTAGATATAAGCTGTTTCAGAGAAGTGTCTAAAAATCAATAGTCCTGGAAAAAGCGTAAACAAGTTTCCTCTGTTTTGAGATTAATGTCTTCAAAAGCCTGCGAATAGCTCTGGGGAGGATCATCAAAACCATCCTCAGTCCCAGCCCAGTGCCAGAGTTTTCAGCTGGGGGAAAACAATGATTGCATCTAATTTGAAATGCTTGGAGGAAATGATCACTCTTATTAGAATTAGAATTAAAATCAGATATTTGTTTTTTCAGAGTTGATGGAAAGTCTCATGTAGTTTCAACCTTATCTAAACAAAAATGTTTTGTTTAGCTGCAGTTCCTTTTGTTAGAGTCTGGTTAGGTGTCTCCAAAGCCACACTTCTGAAAGCTCATTCAACAGAATGCTTAAAGATTTTATTTCTGTCCCAAAGGTGAAAGAAAACAACTTCAATATGTCAGAAATGTTGTTACTTGACGAGCCCTATTTTTCGTAAGGTCAAGAAGAAATGATGGATATAGTAACAAGTATTTGTGCTGTTACCTTTTAAAATATATATGTGATCCTCAAGTTCATAAATGTAGCACGTGCCTTTCAGAAGCAAAAAAATAGCAGCGGAAAGCAGGACTCCTTGGTCTGTTCCTCCTTGTTTCTTCTGAAATCGATTTTTGTTCTAAGTTCTTCTGGTGTAAATAATTTTAATGAAAAGGAGAAAATTGCTAGGGTAGAGTTTATCATCTGGAATATATGGGCTTAGATGATTTCTTGAAATACAGAAAACAGGTGAGCAGAGGTCTGAGTGCCCTAGAGAAGCAGTGCCCAACCCTTTAAAAAGAGCATGAGTTGGCATCCTGCAAGAAGGCTGACCTGGCGCAGCTCCGCATGAGAGAGTTGGGCTGTGGTGGTTCAGACATCGCACAGCCAGGTTGTATGCGGTGTTCAATAGCTGGTGCAGCTGAACCTCAGGAAGATGCTGGCATGAGGCTGTGCTGTGCCTTCTGTCAGTGAGAGACGCTGCAGGGCCAGGCCCCTTCCTTGCAGCCCTCTAAGTGAGGGCCCAGGGTGGATGAGGAGGCCTCACCCTCCCCAGTTCATTTTCTCAGGACTGTGATCCCAAGAGATGGAGAAGCACATGTTTATGGAGGGGGAATAAAGGGCTTGCTCAAGGTCATGATCCATCCCATGGGAATGTTCAAATATTACAGGTCCAGCTCAGCAGAATGTTTGTATTTGGCTGTAAATTAAGCTGATTCCTGGCTTGGATCAGGTCACCTGTTCCAAGAAATTTCTTCTATAAAGCATCTTTCTAAAAGTGCTGTGTGAAACAGTGCTTTTGGTGGTTTTGGGGGTGATACATCCAAACTCCTGCCCTAGCTTGCAAGGACCGAGTAAGTTGTCAGAGATGGTGTCTCTGGGAGAAAGGGTTCTTGGGAAAGTGAGGGCAGTGAGCCTGCAATGTTAGTAGTTACCTCCCCTCCTGAGCAGGGGAGGGGATGATCCTGTCCCAGCCCCAGGGCTGGGTGAAATTAGAGAAAGCTTTTCTTCCCTGAACTGGTAGCTTAACAGCACCTGGTGGTACCATCTGCTGACAAGACTGGAGCTGCTGTGGGTCTGGACAGAGGTGTGAACATCCAGCGCTGGTTCAACTCTTCCCTTGGTGCATGTTCTTTGAGGACCAAGCTGTTCCTGCCCCTTTTTGCCTTCTCTCCTGTGCTCATGCTTGTTCTGTGCTCCTGTTTTCTGCCTTCTCTGCAGCATTGATAAACATATGCAGGTTTGAAAGAAAACCAGAGGAAACACTGGCGTTTGGTAGGGACCACCTGGGTCCCAGTCAGTGTCCTTTCAAAAGAAGGTTGCATGCAGGAATGTATATGTCTGCAGAGCTTTGCGCAGTCAAAAAGCTCTTTGTGCTTTTGGTCTTTACTGATGGGGCATCCTCTGAAGTGGTTGTTCAAAGTTTAGCTTGTGTGTCCCTTGCCCTTCTCCCTCTCACCTTTATCACAGTCCTGTAGAGCATCCTCACCCTCCTGTGCCTCTGTGTCCAGCCTGTCAGGGGCTAGTACAGATACAGCTCCTAGCCCTGGTCATTCCCCCAGTCATTTGAATTACCCTGGTCTGATCCTTTCCCTGGTCTCTCCACTGTGGTTTCAGCACAATAGTGCCCAGGACTGCCGTGATGAGCCTGTTCTTGGTCATGTTTCTGCTTGCGCCTCTGCCATCAGCATGGCGGTGACCATCCCCAAGGCCTTGCGGCAGTGAACAGGAATCTCTTTGGTGACTCTAGGGGCATTAGAGGGGGTCCGTAATGCTTTGCAGACCAATTTTCTCTCTGTTATTGTTCTAAACTCCCTGTTAGCCATTCCTGCTTCCCAGGTTTCCGCGTGTTTCAAATTATTTTCCCCAGAGGCATCGACAGCATTTTTCCAAATTGAATCTCATTTATTTTCTACCCAGGTTTCCAATCTCTCTGGGGCCCTTTGTATTATTTCTCAGTCCGCACTGCCGTGTACAGTATATCCTAATTTAGTATCATCTGTGAATTATATTACCATGCCCTTTAGTTCCTCTTCTATTTAATGAAGATATTTCCAAGAAAAAAAAAAATCTAAACTACGTTTTATTAAAATAGGAAGATAGAGTCTTAAAAACCCCTTTGTGGGTTTCCAGTACGAATTCTAAATCTTTTTCAAAGAAATCCTCAGCATTTTAAAAAGAAATTAAAACCTTCAAAATATCAAAGTTGGTTGGTGTAAAAATTAATCCTTTTTTCAATTAGCTGAGACCTCTGTTGCCCATACAGCGAGCTTTGTGTTGTGCAGCCTCTCTGACGGAGACACCATCTATGTATTTGTGACAGATTTTTTCTAAGCCAGTACCAAACATATGTTTCAATTTCTCAATAAATTTGTTCTCTTTCCCTTCCTGACCTTTTCAGGTTTGCTCTCTGTGGCTGTTCTAGCAAACATGTAAACTGTCAGGAATGATGCTGAAGCAGCATATTTTAATGCAAACTGTGCAGCCTTATTCATAGGAAGTGATTTTGAAATTCATAATCATGAATATTTGCACGGTAAGGTTGATTCTGTTGTGAGCTTTTTATTTATAAGCTAAGAATCGCTGCCTGTTGGTGCCAGGCTAGGAGAGCATCATGCATGCGTGACGGGGAACGAGCCATGCTATGGAAGCTCTATGTCCTATCAAAACAGCTCAAATTTCCAGCTATGAATAGGGAAATAGCACTGGCAGCCAGCAGTTTGCTGGAGATATGTATCCTGAAATATTCAATGCATAATTTCTAGCAATGAGCAATTTCATGGAGACTATGATCTGCTTGTGAAGAGAAATACGGTGTAAATTGGATGAATAAATTGTTCTCTGCAAAAGGCTTGCTAGCGCTGGAGGACTTTTCTCTTTGAGAAGCACTGCAGCTTGCTGGTGTTGTCAGCCCTTTGTGTTGGCGGTTTGACCCCATCTGCAAACTAATGCTGGGGAAAAGCATCTTAAATGCCCCGTACTTTGGCACGTACTGACTGTACTAACCCACCAACAGTCTGTCTCTGGCAGTGTGCTTGCTGAGGAGGCTTGAGCCCCTTGGATGGAGGTAGCCACACTGAGCAGGGCTGCGTGCCTTGCCAGCAGCGATCAGGGGTCACTGCCTGCTGGGAAAATTCCTGCTCTGTTTTATCCTCAGAAACACATGGCTACTGGGATACGTGCGTATTGGGGTGGGTAGTGCTGTGCGACTTCTCTTCCCCTGGGGAGCAAGGAGGGCTGGTGTTGGAGCTTGCAAGCTGTCCCCCAGTGTCTTGGCTACCAAGCTTCACTGCCTGAGTTTCTCTGTGCCCTTTAGGTTGGTATTGCTTTGTTTCAGTGTTACACAACAAGCCTTGTTCTCTGCAGATGCAGGGGCTTTCCCAGGGACAAGGAATCACCAGCTCCTGGGGCTGTGCCAGGATGTCCCTGCCAGGATGTCCCTGCCACCTCCCAGAGGGATGATCCGGGTGGGGCCACAGCTCACTGCTGGTGTGCAGCAGCTGTAGGAAATTAGAGGAGCCTTGGGGCTATTCTGGGAAACACCAAGGGAGATTCCCGTGGTTTCCGGAGCAGAAAACTGGCTCAGAGCTGCCTGCCTGCACACCAGGCAGGGCTCATGTGGAGCTGGGCATGGAGCCCCACAAAGGGAAGGATCCCACAGACAAAACAACGCAATCCTGCAGAAGCGATGCAGAGTTGGGGACTGCCGAGGCGAGTGATGGTGGGTCTGGCCCTGTTGCTCATGGACTGCAAGGTAGGCTCCAGTGGGATGTCCCTTGTGCAGCACATCGCAGGGTATGCGAGGCCTGACAGCTGGTTTGGGACAGGGGATGTAGGCTGTCACACAGGATAGACTGTCCCCTATATAGATAAAACTGTTGCATTGCCTCAGGGGGTTTCAAAGGTGGTAAAGGTAAAACCTTGTCCTGTTCACCATTACTTTGTGGAAACTTTAGCCCTTGGGACTTTTCTGTCTCCATTTCTGACTCTTACGTGCAGGGGGATGCCTGGCTTTAAAAAATACTGCTCACCTTGTGAACAGGGACATGGCACCCTTTAATTTCACCTGAGCAGATGGGACTAATTGCTTGTCCCCCATGGAGCAAAAACCTTCCCGAAAGTGGGTCAGAAAGCCACGTCATGTTAGTGTTTGTGCTGGGACTCCTTCACGAGCACAAATGGGTGTGAAAAACGCTGTATCTAGCTGTCTCTTTGGTAGCTTTAGGTCTGATGAATCTGTGTTTCATTTTTATCTCCTGATGGCAAGGTCCACCTTTTGTCACCAAAACGGCATTTCCTGTAAGTCCTGGCCATGGTGGGAGGCGTTGTGTTACCTAAGCAAGTGTTCAGAGAGTGGCACATCCTCGGGGACAGTGGTGACTTTATCCCAGGGGGCAGACCCAGAGCTGTCCTCCCCCGCCTACAGCATGAGCTAAATACCGAGTTCTCTAACCGAGCATCCTTCCTTCCCTTTATCGATAACTTTAATCGTTTTAATAACGTCCCCTTGCACGGATAGGATTACGATTAGAAAATGTCAGAGCCTTGTTATCATCTAATTAGAGTCACATTTCAGCAGAATGGAAAGGAAAATCTTCAAGCGCTGCCTTGCGCAGTGAAATGGGAAGAAAGTGATGATTTAAACCAGCTGTGGGCCGAGCCCCGGCTGTGGTCCCGCCTGAGACACGGGGCACAGTGCAGGACAAGGCGATGGTCCCTGGTCAGAGCCCTCTGAAGCAATCAGTGCAAACTGCTCCCAGATCACTTTTGCAAAGCGAAAAACTCCAGCGTGGTCCAGTAAAAACAATCAGGCTGTCAAGTTTGCCAGCTCACAGCTGAGGAGGTCAGAGCAGCAACACAACACAAACCAAAATAAACACCACCTCGCTCTGCCAAAAAGCCTTTATCACTCTTCAGGGATAGAGGGAGGCACTTTCAGACGGCTTTAACTTTTCCTTCTTTTTTTTCCCTTGTTTGTTTTTGTATGCTTAAATGTGAGTGGAGAGCTAGGATCTCTTTCCGCCCTTCCCCTAATGCCATTATGGCAGGCGAGGTACATGTGGGGTATTGTTCGCGCAGGAGAACCTCTTTGTTTGCCTTTTTTGAGGAGGAGGAGGAGGTTGCAAAGGCAGTGGGAGAGCGGTTGTGTGCAGCCCTTAACCCCTTGGAAGCTGCCTAGGGGTTTGCTTTGGCTTAGCTTGTCCTCTGGCTTTTGCAGCACAGCACAGAAAGCATCCCATTTGGGGAGGAGGACACATGGCTATAGTTGGGGACAGGGCTGCCACCCTGCTGCGATGCTGGAGTATCCATGTTTGCGTGGGATCCATGGTGGCGTGGTGCCTGGTGGAGGGGAGTCTTGGCTCCTCCAGGTTTAATGACCCCAAGCGCTGCAGTAACGCACGAGTGATACTGAAAAATGTTATTCTGTGTACAAAGAAGGTTTCACAAGTGCCACGGTCGCTTCGCACCCCAGCCAGCTGCAGGGAGGATGATGCACATGTTGGCCCCCGGTCCCTCCATGCAGAGCCACCTTTGGCATCCGTCGCGCTGGGATGCTGCCGACCCTCCTGCCGGAGGAGGTAATGTCTAGCAGCAAAGTAGGGCAGCCGGTGGGGAGCCATAAAACCTGAACCCAGTGCAGCTGTGAGCCTGAGCCCCAGCATGGGCACCAGGAGCCGGGGGCTCTGGTCCTGCTGTCATCCCTATGGGATGAGCAGAGCTACCTGCACTTGCCCAGATCACAGGGCAGGGGGAGAATAATGGAGTATTTCCCTCAGAAGTGCCTGATCATGCCTCACCCCCTTTGTAGGGATGCACTCCTCGAGGCAGGAGCTTAGAAGCTGCGGTGTTTCAGGGCTTTGCTGTGGGGTAGCAGCTCCTTAGTTCCGCCATGGGTTTACCAACTTGAATGTCTCCCAGGGTATGGGCTCAACAACCCACCGAAGGGCCACAAAAGATCTCACCATGTGATTCTTGCCTTCAGGGACTCATGGAATAAGCAGGATGATCGCAGCTACCTGCTTTTGCGGTGCTTGCCTGAGGCTTGCCAGCATTACACCAGCATTTTGTGCCGGGAGCACCTGCTGTGCGGAGCAGGGACAGACTCCAGCACTGACCAGCTCCACATAATAAATAACAACAGTAAAACCAGTTATCGCTTAAATAGCAGTTTACATCCTTGGGATGCTGTAAAACCCCAACTGCTTAATCACAGCCACTCTCTTGATGTTTACAGTGAACTGAAATTTTTGGTCTCGGAGGACAATGTATTTTCTGGTGCCAAGAGCTGGAGACAGGGCTGTGTCTGCAGCTCTGCTGGGGAGCAGGATGCGGCCACATCGGTGGCAATTAAAGCTCAGATGTCCACTGGTACATCAGAGGGATTCTGAGCCAGCACCAGGCCCTGCCTTCCCCACACTGCTGCTTCGTGGCTGCCTTCGAAACTCCTGGCATGTGGGGGACTTGCAATGTTAAGCAGGTGGATGGTTTAGCTGCGGCCAGGAGCCTGCCTCTGACAGTGATGGCGATCGAGAGTGGCACCGGGCAGCCCCCGCAGCGCTGGGAGCCAGCAGTGGCATTTCTGCCAGGCAGAGCCCCCCCCTTCCCAATTAGGGGCACTGCTAATTTTAAACGAGCTGCCTCCACCAAGCAGGAGCTCTTTAAAATATCATCCTGCCAAAGAGTCTTTGGTGGGAGCTGAGGGTCGAGCATGAAGTGCAGGCTCCGGTCCCTGACATTTCAGGGCAGGGAGAGCTGAACCTCTCTGCGAGCTGTGATGGGCAGATTTGGAAGAGGTGGCTTTTCTTTGGATCAGTGTTATCCATAGCTGGGGGAGGAGGGAGGTTTCTGTAATCAAAATGAAAACCATCTCTGATTTCATTTTAAAGCATGTTAAAACGTTTCATTTGACCTGATGCAAAGCGTTGCATCTGATTTTGCGTTTTAATTAATTTTGTGATCCTTTAATTAGGCTAATTTCAAAGAAAAAAATGTTTCTCTCAAAACTGGAAGTCAAAACATTTTGAAGATCTTTTCTGCCTCTGAAATGCTGCTTAAAAGCATTAGACTCTCTAGAAACCCAGGTTAATTCTTGTCTTTACAGAGTTACCAAATGCCTTGGGAGTTAAACCTGAGAGTGCTTTAAAAAGAGCCCTTGTTTCTCAGAAGGGAGTGTTGCTGCCTGTTATCCTGGGATGAAAGGAGAGGGGGTCTCATCTCAGACTTCTCCTTTGGAAAAAATTCAGGGCGCTGGTAGGTGTAGAGTTTGCCTGGCACTGGACAAGGCCCCTGACTCTATTTGGATGGGGAATCTCAGTGCCAAGTCACTAGTCAGTACGAGGGCACAGCACAGGATCTGGGATAGAACCTCTTAGGACATTTCCTGCTGAAGAGGCTTTTGTCCCCTGTATTTCTTAGGGGCTGCAGTGGGCTATGAGTTTGCAGATGAGTCTACACAGAGAGCCTTCAGCTCAATAGCTGGAGGGCTGAGACTCTGACAACTCCAGCTTCAAGCCCCATTAGCACTGCAGGTATCCAAGGTCATCTGACAGTTCCTCATATCTTAGTTTTGCTTTAATTTATCACCTTTTTCAGTCAATTAACAGAATAACAGACTTCAAAGTACATACACGTTTGCATAGTATTATGGCCAGTAAATCCCATGTGAGGTCCCATGGGTTTCTCGGAGCCATCTGGGCACACGTGAGCTTGATGTATTCCTACATGTAGAAGCAAAAAAGTATTCTTTAGAGAGAAGTGTTAAAAATCTCACTGGACTGCTGTAGCTGCAGCACAGGGTCAGGGAACAGATGCTCAGCTGCTGCTCTCATGCTGTCCGTCGGCACACAAGAATCACCAATACCTCTGTGAAGGAGACCTTCAGACCACGCTGAGCCTTAAATGAGGAAACTGCTCATTTGCTGGCCACTGGAAGAGCTTGGGCACAGCAGGACTTCACCAGAAGATTTCCCTGCCCTGTAGAGGTAAGTCTGTGTTTGTCATCCTGGAACACTCCTGAAGCTTGTGGTGGGTCTCATCTTCTCAGGCTTCAGGGACCAGTGACATCCACCTGCCTGATGCCCAAATGGAGAGACTGGGCTAAGTTTATGACACGGGCAGCATGGCAGGGCCAGGTGAACGAACACCATCCCTCTGCATGCACAAAGCAGTGTTTTACTGAACATGCGCCCCTGGATTGACTCAACTGGTGGGAGCGTGTTTTCCTGCCCCACTGACCTGCTCTGAGCCAGCCCCCAGAGGCTTTCCTCCATGTTCCTATTCCTGGGAGTATTTCCTGTGCTCAGATGATTTGAAGTCAGCACTCACAGAACAAAACACTTTCCTTGAGGTGGCATTTGCATTTGAAAGCCAGGACGGCTGTTCCAGGGCCTTTGCTGTTTCACAAACTTCTGTAGTCTCCTGGCTTCATTCTCCTAGGGCTTAATTTGGGGCTCTGTGCTCTGATCCCAGCAACCTGTATCTGGCTTGAAGCCATCCTTAATTGTCCTGTCTTGGGATGGTTCAGGGAGCTTTCTAGCTCTGGCACAAATTACAGTGCTCAGAGGATGGCTGTAATTTCTGTCCTGCTGCCCCCAGTTCCTGGGAACTCTCCTGGCAATCAGCAAACGATATGACTCACACTCAAAGAAGCCAGATCCACTCCAGCCTAGCATGATATTTTGATTAGTAAGAGGCTGGCATGAGAGCTGAGAGGTTCCTGCATGTGTGCCAGGCTGCCCATGTTATTCCCCCACAGCACCAGGCTCTTCCTCACTGCTGTTAGCTCTGGGGGGAGTAGGTAATCATACTGTGCTGGGGTGCACACTTGCAACTCTTTCTGCAGGACTGCGCTTGGTCCTCATGGGCAGATTTGGTCATGCAAGCAGGGCTTCGGTGGCACAGCGTTATAACCCAGCCTGGCCCCTCGCTTCACTGCACATGAATTTTACAGCTGGAAGTCGGGCTTTGTTTACCTAGAAACTCGGGCAGTTTTGCAGGAGTGTGACTTAGGTCCCCAGATGTGTGGGTGAGATGGGAAATTGCATATGCTCACACCTATATATGCGTGTGCGCGCTGGGATGTGCTTAAAAATGCATGCTTTTATCAGCTGCGCCTACTTCTGGAGATGCCTGGTTAATTTATCAACTGAGAAGCTCCATCTCGCTAAAAGTCTCATTTCCATATTCTTTCCAGATGGTCAAGATGCCACAGAGACAGTTTCTAAGTAAATAACTTGCTTCTTCACACAACCTACCATCAGCATCCCAACCAGATGCCCCAGATGGCTGGAGCGTCCAAGATGGTACCTGGGTCGTGAAAGAAAGCGCCGAGTTGCATGAATAATAGAAATGGTGCGGCTGCAGCATGGTAGAGCAAATACTTTCCTTTTGCAGCTCCGGATCCAGGCTGAAGAGCTGCTGGAAACCACAATGCAGCTTCCCCATGTGCGGGTCCATCAGAGCGGGCTGGTGCTCGGTGGCACTACGGCTGGGGCAGAGGGGGTTGTGCTGGGGGCTGCTGCCTCTGCAGCAATGCAAAGCTCCTGCTCCTGTACAGCACCGTTTTCATTTCACTGCTGCCTGATTGCAAGTTAAACCCAAAAGGTTAAAAACGTTTAATTATGCTGCTGCTTTCCCAGCAGATTAAACAAGAGGATAAATAGACTACAGCATGTTATTTTGGATTTGATTTTGTTTTTTAAACAAGGGGAGGGAGGCGGGAGGCTGCAGCTCCTTGGCAGCTGTCACACGTTTTGCTTTTGATGGTGTCAGTTGTGTCTGTTAGGAGGTGTTTCTCTTGCCACTGTCAGCATTTTCCGAGGGAGGCTGAATTCATTGATACAGTCTGTTTGCTGTCCACATATTCACAGTTCATGTGTTACATTTTACATAAAGTAAACTTAGCAAGGGGAAAACTAATTCTGCAATTCTTCAAAGCTAATGCACAGTAAATATATTCTGACACTGACAGGTATTTCTTATTAAATAGCTCTGAACTGCAGTACTAGGTTTTGCTTAAGTGGCATTATTCTCCCCGAGCAAAGACAGTTCATTTATTAGTCATTCTGAAAACCAAATAACAAATATTATTCTCTCAGCAAACTAAACAAACCATTTAAAAGGGGCCTGTCTGGAATGATTAAAGTACAGTGTCTGAAAAGCAGCTGACATTTTAGTGCCAAAATACCATATGGAGACTCAAGTGCTTTATTAACATCCTTTGACCTAAGCTGCAAAATCTCCCAACACCTTTGAGCACGGTGGAGCAGCCTTCCTGTGTGCGAGGGAGAGCGCGGAGGCAAATCTTTCTGCCAGTTCTTAAGATGTCATTTTGGCACAGGGAAGAGCGAGGTGCAATAATTGAGGGGCTGAATGAGAGCAGATTTTTTGCTTTCTGCCACAGATATGCCATAAAATAATTCAGCGGAGCTGAAAGTGCGGGTTTGCCGTTTGTGCCATGAAAAATAAATATATTGTGTTTGTCTTGCCTTCTTACAGCTCTCCCTCTTTCTCTTAGCTAAATATTTCCTTTCTTCTGAGCGTCAGACATTATTCCTAGCTTTCAGGCATGCAAAATAAAAGAGCGTGTGCCCTTATATGTATTTATTTATGGTCCATGTGGGGCTGTGTTTGTGTATCCCTAGCTCTGCTCTGAAGATTTCCTTCACAAGCAGGAAAACAATTTTGTCCTGCAGGTCAGACAGAATAACTGATACCACTGTTTACAGATCTCTGCTCACTGGGGAAGCTTATTAAGCCACAGCTGGGTAAGGAAAAGGCTGTTCATCCATAGCAGGACGATAAAGATATGGGTAAGTGCTCGCATGGATGCAGCACCAGGCACTGATGGGAAGGGCCCCGTGAGCACCAGGAAGTCAGTGGATGCCAGGAGGAGATGCTTGCCAAAGAAGCCGCTCGAATGACTTGTTATAAATTGTTCAGTCAGTTGTTCTCAGACTGTTCTGCATTCAAAATGCTTGGGATCAGACGTAGGTTGGGTTTTTTAATATTTTTAAACAAATGTTTTTATTATTCATAAGAATTCATCAGATAGTGAGATTGAGTAAAATTTAGCCTGAGGTTTGTTCACAAAGCATCTCCTGCGAGCACGTCCTTGCTGGCTCTGAAGCAGGGCAGCTTGAATTGGCAAGGATGAAAATAATATAGAAGTTATGTGAGGATTTTAATAAAAAACTAGCAGATACTGAGCTGATGTATGTTATTAACTTGCTTCTCTGGGATTAGGTAGGTCTGGGTAAATGAGGAGGTATTGGTCCAGGTTTACTTTCTTTCAGTGTTGTCCTAGTGACAGGAGATTACGTGCTGTTGGGGATTAGCCTGATGACATTACATTACCAGGGTAACGATTTACATGCTGATGTCATTCAAGACATTTGGTCAGGTCCAGAGTTTCTGGCATCAGCTGACATTTCTTCCCCATTAGCATCCCAGGGCTGCCAAGCCGAGCGGTGCATTCCCAGGCATGCTCTCCTCTCCCTGGCAGGGAGTGGGTGATCCCTGCAGCCATTCCCCCCTCGCAGATGAGAGCACACAGATAAGCGTTTTCATAGCTGGCACCAGCAAGCTATGAAAGCTAAGACAGCAGGAGCATTCAAAGTTCCTCTATAGACAGATGAAATGGTTCAATATGATGCTTTAAATAGCTCCTTTTTGGAGAGAAAGAGAGAGAGGGGGTCAAAAAGGCACGTTGGCTGTAGCATTGATGTTGGGTAGTCATCACCGAGCGATGGTACGAACAGCGGATGCGTTTTATACTTTCAAAGACATTACTGCCAATAACGTGCGTTAGGGAAAATGAAAGCCGATATGTTCTTGCAGCTCGGTAAGGGGGTGAAGGCGCCTATGTGATATGGGTGGATATAATTGGGGTTTGGGGGAAATGCAGCAGAGCAGGCTCTGGAAAGCAGCCTGCCTCCCTGGTCCCTCTGCCACCTTTCCATGGTGGGGCCGAGTCCCCACAGCTGGGTTCCCTTTGTGCAGCTGGGAGGCAGGTTGCAGGTGAAGTGGTGGCCTGTGCTGGTGAAAGGAGCTGGAGCAGCCGCAGCACCCACGAGCGCTGTGAAGGAACAACTTCGTTAATCTGACATCGAGAGCAAATGTTGCTAATGAGGAGCCCAGGCTTTGGTAACCATGGCAATTTATGTTCCTGAAAATGTGAAACAAAGTCAGAGAAGGGGCAAATCCTGCTACCTTCTCTGTTCCTACACGGTTTGCAATGCCGAGGAGCGCTGGAGGAGTACCATATCCAGCAGCAGTGAGGGGTGCGGGAAGCTGGTGAGCAGGAGCAGCTCAGAGCGGGAGGTCATCCCCTTTCCCACTGCTCACAAAAGCCCATCCTGCTCCTGAAATGCTGCCCTCCCACCGGCAGGCTGAGCCCCCTTCAGTCTAGTGCGGGGCACAGGCTTTGGCCAGTGCCAGTATTGGTTTGGCCACAAAGCCTTGGCATTCCCCTGCCGGGGAAAGGCAGCCTGCTGTCGTGCAGGCTGAGGCACCACTGGCTCGTGCTGCGTGACCGCGTCTGCCAAGTTCACTGTTTGCTCCCCAAACTGTGTCTCCAGGGCCAGCTGGGTTCCCTATAAAGTTTTATTGCAAATACAAAGCGGCGTGTGGAAGCCCATGGCAGGCAGGGCTTGCTCCTCCTCCAAAAGGGGAAGAGCCCTGCCCTCTCTGAATCTTTCGCAAATGTTGTCAAGCTCAATGGAGAGAAAAATCCGGTATTTGGGTATCCCGGCTGCTGTTCCAGCTGCAGAACCATTGCGAGCTCTACATATTTTTAGAGAACAAGCACAAATTCCAGCCCATGCAATAGCCACAGAGCTATTTTCAGCCCTCAGTACAGATACAAGAGCTAAATTTCACTGCACTGAGCCTAAAGCAAAGCCAGGGCTTGGGCCAGAAGCATCTTTTCCCAGGACAAGACCAGCCTCAGTTCAATGAGCCCATGCTCCTGGGTGCCTCCCTGGGTGCCTCCCTGGGTGTCAGGGCATCCTACACAGGTACCCTCAGACGAGCCTTATCTATTCTCCCTGGGCAGCCAGGGAAAGCTGCACTGCTGGTAGACGAGGAGCAGGTATAGAGAAGTGTTTCAGTTGATGAGGCCTTAGGGAAATGCACTGGTGAGCAAAAGTCTCTACAGCAAGGAGAGGTTTTGCCTTAATTAAACTGCAGCGGGTCCACTGGTGCGGAAACCTGATGAGGTGTGGGGGGATTATTTCATCTGGGGAATGTGGCAGGATGCTGTGAAGTGTCGGGTCAGTTGGAGATGTCTGTCTGAGGTGGCACTGAGCACTGGTGATGGCAGCAAGGAGCACAGGCAGAGACACATGCTGTCGAAGAGCTGCAGGCAGAGACTACGGGTATACCTCAGCAAGGGAACAAGGCTGTTAGACAAGGCAGGGAAATTAAAACAGGCAAATAGTAAAAAATAGTAAAGCAACGCAAGTGGCAACCTACGCATGTTTGTAACTGGAGTGAAGCTTGGAGAGTAGATGCATTAGGATCCAAGAAAACAGCCAAACCCCAAGGCTTTGACGCAGCCGAGGTTTCCAACGCATGGCAGGATGAGTATCAGTCACCCGTTCTTCTGCTGCTGCTGTGCCTGTGTGTTACTTGGGTTTTTCAAAGGGACCAGGAGCAGAGAGAGGTTTGCATAATGCAGGGATATGCCCCACTGCCTGCAGGGCCAAGGTATCCCTTCTCAAAGGACTCAAATGACACCCCTCCCCAGGGCAGGCCTGGCTTGCAGGGAATTTGCTTTTCCCCTGTTTGCTCTAACCCCCTCCAGCACCACTGCTGGGTTTCTCTGTCCTCTGCCTTTTGCAGGATCAGATCCGTATTTCCCCGTCTCTCCTGCCCCTTTCTAACCTCACTCATGTTTATAAGCTTCAGGAGACCTACTGTGGTGGAACAGCTTAGTTTTTAAAATTTTCTCCTTTTTGATGAAGTCAGGGTCTGGGAATTCCCCAGGGACCGTCTCAAAGGAAGTGTCAGCTTTACGTGCAGAACAAGGCAAAAAAATAATAATCTCACTTTACTCTTTTTGGAGCAAGAATTGTTCTCTCTCCACTCGGCTCCCCTCCTTCCCCATGGCTGGGAGGAGAGGAAAAACACCCTGTTGCTGCTACCATGTGTTTCCAAAGCCTGCAGGTATTACTGTCTGTGAGCGTGGCACATCCTCAGACCTGCAGATGCCTCAGGATCTTTCAGGAACTGGTTCTATTAAGTCTCTGCAAGAGCTCCTGGGGCCCAGGAGAGGGTCTCACCCCATGTCTGAGGCTGCCCTGGCCACTGCCTTGGCCTCCCCATCAGCAGTTTGTGCCTAAGCTCCCCCCTGCCACCTTCCCTGGTAACCAGGGCATGGCCACTGTGCCCACCAGGATGGGTTTGCCGGGAGGTCCCTCCTGTGATGCACTGGTTTTGCTGCCATGTGATAGTATTATTGTTCCTGTATGTTTGGGTTTGGGATTTTGGGGGCTTTTTTTTAGCGGGGACGGAAGATTATTTATGACTTGTTACAAATTCCCACCCTTTGGGGAAGAGGTATCCTACGTCAGCCACCAGCACCATCTGCAAAGGCAAGGATCTAGCAGTTAGTTCTGGGAGCTAAAGAAGGGATGGAGGAGGAGGAGAGGGGTCCAAGGTGGAGCACTGAAGCAGAGGAGGGATCAGGAAAAGACCTCAGTGGAGAGGAGGGAAGAAGGCAGGAAGGAAAGGAAAGGAGACCTGGCCTTTTCAATAGGGCCTTTAGAGATGAAAGCACCCAGGCAGGATACATGCTTTCCTGCTGCTTGGCCAGATTAGCAGCAATGCTTTCAAAACAGCATAAGCAGAGCTGGCGTATATGGGTGCCCAGCCTGAGACCAGGCACCGTGGGCAGTTGCCCACCCTGTTTACACCTCGATACTTCCCCAAACATCTCAGTGATGCTGTAAAGGGGCATTTGCTGACAAGTACCCCATGTGCCTGCTAGGACTGGGTGGCCATAACAATTTCTGGTGCTGCCTGGGTGCTTCTGGCCATCGGGGCTGGGGTCCCTGCACACCGTTTGTGCAAGCCAGCTGCCTGCACCCCAGCCCAGTGCAGGGCTCCCAGCTCTGCCAAAAGCATTCATTGCACTCCTGCTACCTGAGCACACATTTTGGCAAGACGTGACTCAGGGAGCTGACAGCTCTCAAGTGCATTCCAAGGATGCATAAAAAGCGACAGAGCAGGTAGCGATTTCTGCAGTCAGCCGGAGTCTATGAGAAGACAGTCTCAAAACTGTCTCACTGTCTTAGTGGCCAGAGGACGCCTGTCACGGCCACTTGACCTGCAGGCAGATGGTTACTGTCTGTCTAACACTGTCTTTTGGGGCTTGATAGGAACTTTTAAAATGCAGATAGACGGTGAGCCCTCTCTGCGGGAAGGAGGCAGCACTGGGCAGCTGGATGCCAGCATTAGGGTGTGCAGGGCAAGGTGTTGGGGAGCACAGTGTGTGTCTTTTATCAGGGGGCAACTTGGTAGCCCCCATCTCTGTTGTGCAAGCCTGAGATTGTCAGGGCAAGGTCAGGAGGGTTTGTGGAGGTGGATGGAAGAGCAGAAGCATGTCACAGGGCTGATGTCATCCGCCTGTGATGTCACTGTTGTCTTCTTCGGCAGAGCACTTCCAGAGATAGCAGAGCTCCTGCAGCCTGTCGGCTAGGCTGGCACTCACTCTGTACAGCATAATTAAGCAAATATATTAATAGAATGGGAGCTGGGGCCTGGTTAATGTTCTTGTGTGACAGACATCCTGCCAGCCCACGCCATGGCTGTCTCCTCGTTGCCGTGCCCTTCACGTTCCCACTCTGCCCTTACCATCCTTATGCCCCAGGAGTCGGCGCAACCGCTGCTGCGCTGCCTTCCTCTCCTCCTCTATGATCTCCTCCGTGATGGGGTAGCCTGGGTCAGGCCCAGGGGGCTGCCAAGAGAGAGCAGGAGCTTAGTTCCTTCCCAGGGAAGCCGGCAGAGCCGCTCTGAAGGAGGGGTGGAAGCAGGCTGGTGCCTGAGCCGGGAAGCCGTGGTTCTGCCACAGCCACTGCAGAGCTCTGGTCCCCATTCGTTTTGGCCCCCGGCTTGGCGCTGAGGGCACGGCAGCCTTGCCCAGCCAGTACCTGCTCCGGCAGCGGGCAGCACAGTCACGCAGAGCCACCACACACTGGGGCAGGGGAGAGCATCACTTCCCACTCAGGGAAGGACGAGACCTCCTGCCCCAAGGCAGGCAGGGCAGCCTGCCCCAGCCCTGCACAAACTGCACTGAGCACATTCTATCCCCAGAGGAGGGCAAAAGAGGCTGCGAGACAGCGACGCACCAGCACCAGTGGTTCATTATCCCAAGGCACCAGCAGGCAGATGCTCCTCTTGCGGGGCCTTCCGTTCCCTGGAGATGGTGGTGGGCTCGGGGACTGCCGCCGCTTCTGCTCAGGCCTCTCGACAGCTACAGAAGGAGACAAGTCAGGAGCAGCTCCCAGCAGGGGCATTTGGCCTGCACCAAGGGGGTTGTCCCTTCTCACTCCTCTCTGGATGCCCATCCTGGAGGGCAGAGCCAGGGACACGGCCTTAAGGCGCGGACAAGGCTGCGATGCCCTGGGGCAGCAGCTGGCCACAAGAGATCCACGGGGAAGCTGTCACAAGAGCCCGCTGGGGCTCCACGGGCCAGCGGCTCCATCCCACCTCCACAGACGATCCTTGCACACTGCCCACCTGAACCACAAACCACACAAACCGCCAGACGTGGCCACATCTCGCACTGTGCCACGGGACCCCATCCACAATGGGCACACGGAGGAAAACGCCACTGCCTCAGGACCAGCACGTTCCTACTTTCCAGGGGACACCTCAAGCTCATCCCACCTGCAGACCTGAGCTACCTCGTGTCCCGCTGCTGGCCCGCACCAGTGCCCCATCCAACCCTGGCACAGAGCTGGACCCCACCTACACTCACCTTCCTTCATCTGCACAGCCTTGGTCGATGTCACCGACGCGCAGCTCCATCGTCGCGTCTCCGGTTCCCTGCGCAAGCGGGAGAGAGCCGGTTAGGGTCAGCCCCCTCCCCTGGGAGCAGGACGAGACCCAACACGCCAAGGACTCCCACAAGCATCCCTGCTGTGTTTCTTTGCTGTCTTTGCCAAACAGCAGAGCTCAGGGCAACAGCCTTGAGTGACCGCAGCAGCCCGAGCGTGGCTGCAGGCAGAGGAGCTGCTCCTCTCCCCTACCCAGGGCTCCAGGTTGGGCAGCCTCAGGGCAGCAGGCGGGGATCCCGGATGGGAGCTGCTGCTCCTCACAGGGCCCTGGCTGGACCCACTCTGTCCTGCTGCTCCTCAGCACCACAGTGGAACAAGGCTGCTGGGACGCTGATCAACAGAACACCAGGGCTTCCCCACAGCTGGGTGACCCAGCAGCCGTGTCTCAGGGGCCTGGAGTGTCCTTGCTCCGGCGGTGAGCTGGATTTTGGTACTGGGATGGCTGGGAAGGCCAACGCTTTCTTCCCGGCTGGCACAGACAAGCGGGTGCTCGCCGGATGAGCAGTACATTACCTTCGTGTCCACTCTGGCACTGCACAGCAGACTCCTCTGCAGGACTGTGGGGACATCCCCACACACATCCACTTCTCCTGGAACACAGGAAGGGACCAGCAGTAACTACATTGGTTCTGGGCAGCACAGCCTCGCGTTCTCCTGATCACTGTAGGGTAAATCCCATCTCCCAGGAACCGGCTACCGAGCCCAGAGCCTCTCTTGCTTCAGCGCTGCTCAATTCCCCTCCAGAACGTCCATGGAGGGCAAAGACTGGGCACCCCAAACTGGACTCACTCTGGGAGCAGGTGGCCTCCAGGCCCTTTATATGACCGAGGTGATAGGGAAGGAGGATGCTGCTGGCCCAGCCAGAGCAAACCCTTCCCTACTGATCCACCCTGGAGAAAACCTTTCCCCACACAGATGCAGAGCTCCGTTAGCCACGACCACTTCCCACTCTCGCATCTGCAAGCCCAGCCCAGGATGTGAGCACTGTTTTATTACAGCTCAGCAGGTGCTGAGGAGACCCGCGTCAAAGTGGGAACACCGGGCTCCCACGCGTGCTGCTGCCTCCAGCTGCAGCGGTGCCAGCACAGCAAAGAGCTTTTGTCTTCCCCTTTTCCCTGGATGTATCCCCCCTGCAGCCCGGCCAGGGCAGAGTGGGCAGAGGAAAAGAGCTGCGCGCTGGGCTGCGGGCTGCGAAGCGGGGCTGGGCGTGGGGCCCGTGGCGAGCCCCTGGGCATCCGACTGTCCCGGCGTACCGGCGGGAAAACGGTCCTGGAGCTCCAGTCCGGCTGCAGCGGGTACCGGCGGTGCACGGCTGGTGGCGGGACCCTGCGGGGACACAACGGTCAGCGCCACCGTGAGCAG
>JANHGB010044523.1:54408-70167 GCA_026283785.1 Coracopsis vasa
AAATGAGTGCTTCTGAGGTGAAGATGTGATAGCATTCCAGCATTTTACACTATATGTTTATTTGTTCTTACACAATTCAGAATTTCCACTACAATCTATGAAGCACAAATCCATAGAAGTTGAGTTGAAGAGTTGAGGTCTATACTTAGTTTATGTTGCATTGTCTCTGTTCCTCAGAAGTGTTTATGTTTTGCATACTGGCAAAAGCAGAGCTGTATCATTACTGCATTCTTCAATTTCATAATTACCTCCTACCAGATATCTATTGAAGACTGAGTTTAGACACTTTTAAGGCCAGTAGCACTGTGTACATCTCTTGTTTTTAGATTTTCACTAACCACAATTTCTGGAATTTAATATTATGATAGTCTCTGTTTCATTTTCTTACTTTCAAAGTCTGTGTGTGTGTGTATGTGTGTGTGTGCACCTGTATGTGTGGGCATGCTCATGGGGATTGTAACATTAAGTATTTGATTATCCTATTTTCTTAATATCAGTTTCTCATATTTTCAACTATTTAAAGTACTACCAGATTACACATTGATGGGTGTGTAAATGACAGCAATAATAATGATAATAACAATAATTTCTGTAATTTGAAAGTGAATTTTTCTGAGTTTGGCTGTTCCCCTAGGGTTTTGTTTGCATGAAAAACAGGCATAGAAAATAGGCCCATTCTGATTTTGAAAATGACCTGAAACTGGAGAAGATAGAGCTTTGACAACTTGGTTTCAGCAGAGGTAACCCTAGTAATTTGAAGAAAACTAAGACAGTAACAAATACTAGATTCATGAAAGTATTACTAATATTTAAGTACAAGGTCCTTTATAATAGGAAGTGTTATATATATTTAATCATAGTAGAGATAAAGTGAAAGAAAAATAGTAGACCTATATATAATTAAAGGCACACACACACATAAATATGCATACTCATACATGTATATGCATTTATACTTTTCCCCTTCCCTCAAATCTATATGCAAGTGCTGGGGGTTTTTAGGACCTGAAAATTATGAGTTTGGGAATCTATTTTATCTCTGTATGATGATTCATGAAATTGGACTAACTTTAGAATGATCCTTGCACAGTATGCATCATTATAAAATAATTACATTTCAACTGATCTTTGGAATTAGTAAGACCATTATTTCAAAAAAATACAAAAACAGATTTGGGCTTCACACAAGTCCTGAGCTGAACAGACTTGATCAGAGCCTGTTTTTATTGTTGTCAAAAAAAATGCATATTAGCTGGAATTTTGAGCCCTAATCTTACTTCATGTCACTTGTCTTCAACTTCTGTTGAAGTTAATGAGAGTTGAGGATACCCGGTACTTTGTAGGAACTGCTAGGCAGCTCATGGGAATGTGTTCTTTGTTAATTATATTTTCTTTGAACTTCAGCACTTAAAATTCAGGCCTCCCATCTTCTAAACATTTATGCATGAGCATGAGTTCTTATGTAGGTACAATAAAACCAAATTCAGTAGAGCTATTCAAGTATCAGAGAGATTGAAGAATCAGGCCCATTGTCTAAAGATCTGCACCTATGGAAACAGTGAAAGTTTTACCTTCATGATTTAACCGATGTCATCACAATTGCTCCCAATGCTTTTGTGACATTACAACTAAAGGGTGCATTGAAGGCAGAGTAAAAATTCTGGTAATATGCATGCAGATTTTATCTGCAGTATTGAATTAAAACACCCCTTCGTTTTGGATTAGACTTTTAAGGCTGTCTGACAGATGTAGCTGGTCTTGGGGAAGAATGGGCTTCCAGAAGGGACACTCAAGGGAAGAAAGGGTGTGGGAGAATGAGGCAGCCTGAGCCCAAAGCACTTAACTAAACTGTTCTATATCTTTCTTGAGCAGTTATTTTCTCCTTTAAAGCTTTCAAGTTTTAATCATTACCTGATGGGATATAGTAAGAAATTGTCAAAAAAGAAAAAAAAAAAGCATGCAATAATCACAAATGAAGCACATTGAATTTGAAAACATTCTACTACCAACATCCTTTAAGACTTAAGGGAGCAGCAATTTTCTTACAGCACTATTATTTACCATTTAAATTGAGGAATGCAAATGCTTCTGTTAAGAGATGCTTTAAAATTAGTCTTGGGTCACAACCCAAGCTCACTGGTGGAGTAAATATATGACCAAAATGTTCAAGATGTTTAGTGAGACACTTCAACATTTAAGGCCTACTCCAGGTCTCAGTGAGACCAGGGAAATGTATGCTTCTCCCAGCAGCCATCCAATGATACTTTTAGCAACAGATATTTATCAGGAAAGGTATGATTTGTACCCATTAAATATTTGAAACCATGGCAAATCAGGAGGCAAATTTATCTTCAAACAAAGGCAGGCCTCCAGAGGGAAAGGCCTCAGAACAAAATCCAGAAAAGCAATAAGGATGATAAATGTTGAAATAAATTACTCTGAGGCACTGGGTTTCCTAGGCTGCAGTCTAAAAGACCTTGTCGATCTTCTTTATTTTGCCTAGGGGGAAGCTAGATGCCTTACAGTGAGCTCCAAATCAGCCTCAAAAACAGTGACCCAGAGAAACTCATCTCAAGCCGAGCAGGTATCCTCCTGAGGGAAAAGAAGAATCACGAAGGTGGTTTTCATGCACCTTCCCATGAGCATCAGGCTTTTAACTCCTGGCTCCAGGAGGCATGTCAATAGGCCACAAAGCTACTCTGAAGATAGATTCAAGTCTCTTTTCTCTCAAGTTGCTTAATTCAAGCTCAAGTTGCTTAATTCAAGTTCAAGTTGCTTAATTCAAGCAACTTCTATTTTCTTTTAAATCATCACTAACCAGGAGTCTTCCTTTTCTTCAAAATCTTAGGCAGTATATATAGGATGTGGAAGACTGATTTTTTTTTTTTCTTCTGATAAAGATGTCTCAAACTATTTACGATGTCCTCACTGAAGAGTTATAACTGGAATAATTTCACAAGGATTAGGGGAAAGGAGAGGGGAGGATTGTATCCTTATACCTCCTGTTTGAATTGTTCCAGCACACAGAAACTAAATAGACACTAGATGAGAGTCTAAAAGAAAATATGTCGTTCAGAGGTTAAATCAAGAGTCTTAATAAAATGTTAAATTTATTTATTTTTTATCCTGTAATTGCTTTAAGTAGCATACTTAATTCCATCTAAACCAAATTATGCCTGTTTTTTGGGGATTTTTTTTCCACTTATAGTCTTTGGTCACTCAATTTGAATTTTATGTAGGTAACAAGTTATTAATATTAAATAACTTAATTAAAGATAATTCTAATTCATAATGTTTATGCAAAGGTCTAGAAAAATCTGTTAAATCTTATTTTTATCTTATATTTTAGGGAATTCTGTCAATGCCATTTCACAGAATGGTAGGGGTGATACACATGAAAATGGTAGTGTAATGGGAAATGGTATCTCTGAAGCAAAGGTAAAATTTTAAAGCACACAAAGGAAACATCAGCTGAAAATAACATTTCTAATGAAAATTAGTGAGTGCTCCCTGAAGATATCGTGGGTGTATATGACTTTTTCTGTTTCTCTTATCTCAGCTATTTCAAAGTACACTGTAGTGTTACATCTTTGACATTACTTTTCCAACTGATAAAAGATGACTTCAAAATATTTCTTTAGCCATACTTTTTTTTTTTTCCCTAAAATCTTGGTTTTGAATGAACTGCATTTCACCATGGCTTAATATAGTCTTTCTATATCAGACTCTTGGATGTCTGTCAGAGTCATCAGACTCTTGGATACATTTGGTAATGGACCTCAGCTGCACATATATGTGATTGTTCGGACTGGGGACAAGCCCATAATGCAGAATATATTGGGTTTAGGTCATCTGCCAAGGTTTTTCCCCAAGAAAATCAAGCTTCTCAAGAGACTTAGGTTGTATTTAACCCAGGTTTCATCCTGGCACATAGCGGAGATTGACCTGGAGCACAAACTTAGACCAAGTATCTGAGAAGCACTGTAAAGTTTAGACAGAGCCTGTGGGAGTCCATAAATGGCCATGTACTATTTATTGAGGCCAATGAGTACTGAAGGGAGGGGTAAAATATGGTGATAGTGTCTAGGTAGTAAAACCAATTTAAATTTCCTGGGGCACACTTCAAATATTCTAATTTAGCAACTACCTGCTCCTTCAGAATGATGTGGATAGTTAGACAGAGAAATTAGCCTCATGAAAGCTATTAACTGATTACCTTAATACATATAGATATAAAAATAGCTGTAATAATCCATTCTTGGTGACCAGATGTGGGTGGAAGTGACACACAAGACTTTCTCTGTCCTTCTGTGCTATGCCTTAAGTAAGACGTTTTGTAAAACTCCAGTACTAAGCCCAGAGTTCCTGTCAGAAATGTCAGTTGCTTCGAAAAGTACATCTTTACCTTTCATCACCACAAATAACAGGGTATGTTTTCATTAGCCCAGCTTACATCAAGAAGGTTCACAAAGCAACAAAAGAGTTTCCAATTCTGTGTAATGAACTTTGTACCTAGGCAGAAGGGTTAAACGTTGTGTGACATGTTTTGGAGCCAGATAATAACATTCAAAAATCGTCTTTTTGACACTGTTGGATACCCTGGAAGATGACAGGTGTAGCTGTGGTTGTTTACCAAGATAAAAGCTATTTGTGATTGGAGGGAAGAGATCAGAGCTCTACAGGGCACTGTCAAAACCAAATTTTCTGTAGCCACCAAGTGTCTCTAGAATACATCCTTCATAAACTCCTGTTAATGTTTAAAGATTGAATTAATCTAGAAAAACTTATTTTATTTGCCTATAGATCAGTTTTTAGGTAGTTATCTTGATATTCATGTTGGCTCCAACCTCTAAATTTTCTAGCCTGGGATAGTAATTCCATCTTGGTGCGCCTGTCAACTCAGATAAAATGTGATAAGATGGAATGGAGTTCTGCTTTTAATTATTCAACAATTAAAATGTTGTAGAAGGGATTTCAGAAAACAAGTATTTCCATTGTGAACCATACATAGCTTCAGAATGGTAGCTTATGATGAGAGGAATCAGCCCTGAGATCCAATCTGAATGTTACTTTATCTTACTAGAGATTATGCACTGCTACCAACCCAGCCACCCTGAATGAGGTATGTAAAACGTCAAAGTAACTTCACTGTAATATCTCATATTTTGTGCTTTTCATATTTCAGAGTACAATTCTACCATAGGCCCAGAAGCTCTATGGCTCTTTCTCATGGTTTCTGCTTCTGGACTGTTTCCATTGATTTTGTCTCTGCAGCTATATGCAAGAGTGTTGCTGCCTGTTAATACTTGTTCAAACAATTCCCCTGTGGCCTAGATCACTGTAGTAATTCTTTTTCTTTCGTTCACTCTACTTTACTTTGAGCACATTAGGCTGGTTACATACCCTTTCCAGAACAGGCCATATTATAGACAATTGTCTCACAACAGGAATTATGACAGTGCTGGTTTGGCTATGGTTATCCAGTAAATACTCTACAGCACTTGAAGGTGAAGGGTCTTGTATGGTTAAAGTCTCTGTAATTAATACTTTTAATAATACCAGTTTAATGGGGAACTGAGACCACACTTGTAGTACTGGGTCCAGTTCTGGGCTTCCCAGTACTAGAAAGGTATGCAGCTAACCAGAGTGAGGCCATCATGAGTTTCTGTTTCTGAGTAATTTTCCATTGCTACTCTTACAAAGCCATTAAACTTAACATTACTTAAAACTGATTCTAAAGCTTTATGTATTTCATTTTGTGGTTTTGTGCCCCCTTGTAGCACTATAGAGTTTCTATGGGCTCTCCATCGGTCGCATCACCCCCTAATGTCTCTCTGTGGGTCCCCATGTGTCTCTGTGTTAATATCCCCCCTAGGTCTGTCCCTGTGGAGTTTCTATGGGATCTCCATGGGTCGCAGCACCCCCTAGTGTCTCTCTATGGGTCCCTATGTGTCTCTATGTCAATATCCGCCCCTAGGTCTGTCCCTATGGAGTTTCTATGGGCTCTCAATGGGTCGCAGCACCCCCTAGTGTCTCTCTATGGGTCCCTATGTGTCTCTCTGCCCACCCGAGCGTCCGTACCTTGAAGGCCAGGGTGGTGATGCTGTGCAGGTGGTGGATGCAGGTCCGGGCAGCAGCGGTGGCAGCGCCCGGAGGAGGGTCGGCGATGCCGGGGTGAGGGGCTCAGAGTCTGATCCACAGAGTCTGAGCCCTGGAGTCTTAGCCATAGAGTCTCAGCAACAGTGTCAGCCACAGGGTCTGAGAGTATCGTCTCCAAAGTCTGAGGCCCAGAGTTTCAGCCACAGTCTCAGCCATAGTCTTAGCCACAGAGTCCGAGTCCCAGATTCAAAGCCCCAGTCAGAGCCCTTGAGTCTCAGTCCCTGAATCTCAGACTCTCACCCATCTGAGCCAGAGAAAGAGAAGCAGAAAAAGCTGTGGAGCACCCACAGAGCAAGCAGGGAGCAGATATAGAACAGCTAGGGGACTTATCAAGCAGCCAGGGAGCAGCTTTGGTGCAGCCATAGAGGCAAAGCCAGGTAATACAAAGACCCAGCTGTGGCTTATCAGGGTGCTTTTATCCCAGCTGGTGGTTTGCCCCTCCCCTGCCCCAGGCAATTGAGGGAGGGGTCATGGTTGGGACCTGTGGTATATGAGGCACAGCTTTTCCTGAGGGAGCTCATTTGGGGTTCAGCTCTCATCAGGGTAAGTTCTATGGTGTTAGCTCAGGTTTTGTGGCCTTAGAGCATTGTGGTTTATTTGAGATGTGATTTTTTGGGGGTTTTTGGAATGGTCTTGTCTCAATTAAGGCCTTTGGGCCACGTTAAGACTTACTAGTGTAGGTATTAGTAAGCGTCTGTGTAGATGTTTTTTTATAGGTGTTCTATTTGTAGGCGGCCATGAGGCAAGCAGAACCCCAAGTTTGTTCTCAGGGAGATGAGTCGTGGCAAAGGTAATCTTTGCTTGATGCCCCGATTAACTGTGTATCATTCCCATTTTATGTTGCAGATGATGAAGAGGTACCTGGCTTGAGGAGGAACACACCGGTTAGCCGACAAGAGGTATTGCACCTCAAGGATGGTATTGCACCTCTGCCCTTGTAAAAGGTAAGTTAAAAGAAGGGTCCTGCCTGGAGAGAGGCAGGAAAGAGTTGTAAGGTCAGTGTGGGAGAGAGGCTGTTAAAGAAGCGGTCTCTTTGGGCAGGTAAAGGGAGCAGGTTATTCAGTTTTAGCTTTTATCACTTTACAAAGCTAAAGCACTCGTGCCTCAGAGTCTCGAGTTCAGTCATCTCTCGGGGCATAGCTTCAGCTTGCTTCTACAGCTCTGTTATCTCAGTGTATGTTTTCCCAGAGCTGACTCTGCCCAGGCATCTCGCCAGTTAATGTGAGAACCCATTCAGCGGCTGAAGCAGCAGCTGTACGTGAAATGGTTTTAAGCAGTCAAAGGCATTTTTTAATTTGTGTTTTCCAGGTGAGTCGCAGGCAGGACGGAGCAGGCGGAAACGTCAAACGTACGTTTGTACGTTACGGCGACGTAACAAAAAGGTGGGCGGCTTAGCACAGGGAAGGCTGACATTTTGAGCACCGTCTCGGCACGCATCCATTTCTATTTGTTTTTCAGGTTTCACGTCTAAATCGGGAGAGACGAAGCCGCACAGTTGGTGGGGACGTGCGAAGCTAAGGGGGTTTCGTACCGGGCCAGGGACAAACAGCGAAGCGTAATACGGAGGGCGGGGTTCAGAGTTACTCTTTCCTGCAGGTGCCGTGCAGTCGCCTTTGGAGTTGAATGAGTATTAGCAGGGAATCAAGGAGTTAAGTAGAACGACCGTGGGGTCAGTCACTTCTCACCAGAGCAGCGGTCACTCGTCTCTACAGGGGAGGCGAGCCCCTGAGCAGCTTTTGTGAATTATTTCAGATCGGGCGCGCACCGTTTTGCAGAGCGGTAAAGCGGCGGGAGTGCGAGACGGGACTCACGGAGGCGAGGCCGGGGCTCGGAGGACTCTGAGCGTGTGTCTCTTTCCGCTTTTTACAGGTGCAGCAGCCAACTCGTGAGCGGTGAAACGACGCATTAAGGAGGGCCGTGAGAAGGTAGGAAAGTTGTGAGTGTGGGTGGCGATTAAGAGTAGAGAATAACATCAGATGGGGGTTCAATATTTGTGTTTGATATTGCAGGTCCTGAATGAATTTTGGAGTCAGATGAGTGCTTGAGGTGAGTCAGGGAAGTATATGAGAAAGATAGCAGGGTCAGTCACCCTGTGCAGCACCGTGGTTATTTGTATCTGTTGTACTCCTGGGTCGCGGAGGGAAGGAGACGCCCGGCGTTGTACTCCACAGTCTGTTTGGAGCTGGCAAATAACAGGTCGAGAGTTTTCGGAGGAGGCAGATGGCCAGCATCGACGGCCGGGGCGGCAGTGATGACGGTCAGCACAGTGTGTTTCCATTTCTTTGTTCGCTGCAGATAACTAAGAGGAGCTCCTCAACCGAGGCAACATCCCGGGACCGTGACATGGGAGCTCCGAGCCACGAGGCTGTCTGGAGACCCCCGGCACTATGGAAGGTAAGTGGATGGACTCTTTTTTTTGGGACCGGATGGTGGGGTACAAATTCAGGACAGCGGGAAGGGGTTTGAAATGTGGCACGGGGAAGAGGAAAAGGGAGCGTGTTATATTGCAGCCACGACAGTCTCGAAGTCGGGCTCATTGTCCGACCGTCACGGCAGTTTCGGTGATCGGCGTGGGAATCACACGGTCACGTCAGACTTGCTTCCGGGGCTCTGCGGGAGCCTTGTGGCCTCAGTCTCATTGGCCCACGGAGGATCCAAAAAGATGGAACGTTCCATCTGGGAGGCGGCCTTCCACAAGGGAGTTTATGTCTTTTTGAAGTCAAAGAGTCTGTAATGTTCTATTTGTGTGTGTGTATATGTGTTTGCCTAGGAGCTGTTTTCCTTACAGTATGTAGTTGGGGGAGGTGAACAGCCGCAGCAGGAGTATTTGGGAAAAGCGTGGCTTCGCTTTGACTGTACAGGCAATGGTCGTAGTTGGGCCTAGTAGCGGCAGGCATCAGGCTGATGCATTTGGGATGCGTGTGAGCGTATCTAAATGTGTGTCAGCATGTGTGAATGGCTGTAAGCTGAGTGCTTTACTTACGTGTGGGATGTGGGTTGCAGACTTAAGTATTTCTTCCATTTTAGATTCCGGTGGTGGTGGTGGGGTGGTGTGGCCCCGGATGACGCTGGCTGCTGCCGTCCTGTGTCCAGAGTTCAGTACTGCAGGCAGTGGTGGCGGGGGGGGCGCGATGTGGCCCTGGGTGCTGCTGGCTGCTGCCATCCTGTGTCCAGAGATAGGTACTACAGGCAGTGGTGTTGGGGTCGGGGGAGCCGCTGGCTGCTGCCATCCTGTGTCCAGAGTTCGGTACTGCAGGCAGTGCTTTTGGGGTGGCCTGTGGCCCCCGGCAGTGGTGGAGGGGGGATGAGGGGTGCCTAATGCACCACAGGCTGCTGCCATGCTGTGTCCAGATTTTGGTACTGCAGGCAGTTTTGGTGGGGGGGGCGGAGTGGATAATGCACCACAGTCTGCTGCTATCCTGTTGTCCAGAGGTCGGTATTGCAGGCAGTGGTTGTGGGGGCTTTGTGGCTCCGGGCGCCGCTGGCTGCTGCCATCCTGTGTCCAGAGTTCGGTACTGGGGGCGGTGTGGCCCCCGGCGCCTGTGGCTGCTGCCATCCTGTGTCCAGAGCTCGGTACTGCAGGCCGTGTTGGTTGGGGGATGGTGTTGGGCTAGCAAGCTTCTGCCTCTTGCCATCCTGTGTCCAGAGTTCGGTACTGCGGGGTGTGTTGGAGGGGAGGGCAATGTGGGTCTGGGCTCCTCTGGCAGCTGCCATCCTGTGTCCAGAGTTCAGTACTGCAGGCAGTGGTGAGGGGGTGGTGTGGCCCCTGGCGCCTGTGGCTGCTGCCATCCTGTGTCCAGAGTTCCGTGCTGCAGGCATTGTTTGGGGGGGGGGGGCGGTGTGGCCCCAGTCTCAGCAGGCTGCTGCCATCCTGTGTCCAGAGTTCGGTACTGCAGGCAGTGGTTGGGGAGCGATGTGGTCTTGGGCTCCTCTGGCTGTTGCCATGGGAATGTCATAAAGCAGAGGATGTTTTTCTTCAGTGAAAGGGAGATCTATTCATTTGAGCGGACAGTGCTGAAGAAACAAGCTGTTTGGAGGTGTCGTGAGGGGAGGAGAGGGGCAAGGCAGACAAAAACCAAAGAGCTAATTGTGTAAAGCTGGTGAGGAGGTGCTTAGGTCTGAGCCACAAGTGTGCTAATGGGGAGGTTGCTTAGCTACAGTGGCAATGGTACCTCAGTCTCCTCAGGTAGGGAAGAGAAAGCCAAGCATAAAACAGCAAAGAGGAAGAAGGGTTATTAAAGTGTTCCCTAAAGACACTTAACTAGCAGTAGTGGGAGGAAATAAATAAGGAGGAAAAGTTGGTCTGAGTGCCAGGGAGAAAGCCAAGCTGTTAGGAGGATGGATTGTTTGCTACTTGAAGCTGCCTCTTGTCACTAATTTTGACTGGAGACTTTTGCCTAGCATGGTTTCTCCAGTTCTCAAGCATCTTTGGCTTTGTCGTCCTTCTGACACTTTCTCATTTAACTCCTTCTCCTTGAAGGCAAAGGCTGGGGAGCTCTAGTGTGTGGGACTGAAAGCGTGGATGAGCACAGCCCCAGCACAACCAGGAATGCTGATCGGTTGCCCAGGGATGGGAGTATACATGTGCCACCCATCCATGTGCTCCTCAAGCTTCGCAGAAAGAGCAGCCAGCTGGCTTTGTGACCTTTCCTTTATCAATGAACATTGCCCAAACTGACCTGATCCTAAAGCCAGTTCATGTTAACATGAAATCATTAATGAAATTTTGCCTGTGTCCTGCTCCTGTCCAGTACTCAGCAGTGGGCAGGGAGAAAATCACGGTGAGCAGCACTGACAGCACCAGGCCTAAATAACAGGAGGAGAATTATTTTAATGAATACATTTCCTTTCAATTGTACGCGAATAGCGAGATCCCATTAGAACGGGAAAGCAATTAGAGCTAATAAAGATGAACGCGCAGCGCTGGGTGCATGTGGAATAACAAACAGCGAACAAAGGATTCAGAAGAGAGCTGACTCTAATCCAAATAAATGAGTGGTGATGAAAGGGAAAGCAGCTTGGGTCTCCTGCCGTGAGACACGCTTCCTCCCCACCGGCTCCCTCCCTGCGCTTCGCCTGGTCATGGCAGGGAATGTCACACTTGGTGCTGGACACGAAGGCAGCCAGTGAATGGGGATGGTCCTTGCTGTGCCCTGCCACTGGCCCAGCCCAGGAAGAAATGAAGGGTGGCCATGGTCCCTGAGGAGCATCCTGCTGGATTTTGCATAGAAGTGGCAAGTGGCCCCAGCTGGGGCAAGAAGGGTCAGAGGCATTTGGCAAGGCTGGAGCGGGAGCAAGGGGCTGGACTGGCAGGGCAGAAGGAGCACATCAACTTGTGACGTTTTCCGTCTTGTGTTTGATTATTGGTGCCGATCACCCACCAAAATTAACAACCCTGATCAAAATGGGCATGCGACTAGCCTGAAACCATCAGTGCTATGGCGAGGTGGAGCATGGTGGAAATAATAGCCTCTTCACAATGGTGTATTTACACAGTAGGCTCACAGGAAAATTGGGTAAACCAATAATTACCCAAGGATATTATTGGCTTTGGCAGAGTTAATAATAATTAGTACTCTTCCTTTTCCTGGCTCCTTTCAGGAGAGACCTTTTATAATCCACAGAATACAAAGGA
Source organism: Coracopsis vasa (assembly GCA_026283785.1). NCBI lineage: Eukaryota > Metazoa > Chordata > Aves > Psittaciformes > Psittacidae > Coracopsis > Coracopsis vasa. The sequence goes on from JANHGB010044523.1 coordinate 66,203, forward strand.
CCCAAACCACCAAGAACTGTTTCCACCTGTGCGTTGGGAAAAATATCCCACCGAGTCTTTCTGCTGGCAGACTCCACGGGTGAAAATCACCCAAAGACGCTGGGTGATGTTCACCCTTGACTGAAAAATAATAACAGTGGTAGCAATAGTAACAACAATAATACTGATAAACAATTTTCTGTGTTTGAAAAAACCCTTGTGTTGAGGTTGCTTTTTCTCCAGTCTATCTAGCGCAGTTGAGCCAGAGATAAATCTAGCCCTGACACTTGACAGACTTCTAGGTTGGCGTGGGATGCTGGAAACTGCCCTGCTATTCCTCTCCCGGCACTGGCAGCTCCTGGTTTGCTTTCTAGCTGCTGCTCTTGGTGACAGCGCAGCACTGTCTCTTCCCAGAAAGCAGATGTTATTGGTCGACTCTCACTGCATTCCCCATCCTCGCAGTGTCCCCGTGCCCCTGCGAGCTACCCAGTGCCTGTGAGCCAGCAGCTCTGCAGCACAAAGCACCCTGGGGCTACAGTGCCATGGCCAAGGCTGCAGCTGCTGCTCTCCGCCTGCACCTGAGCTTGGGGCTGAGCACCCAACCTGTTCACCAGCACCATGCAGGACACAGCTCTCCCTCCCATCTGCCAGCCCGCTCTGCCTGCTGTCCCACCCCCGGGAACAGCTTTTTCTGGGTCGATGCCACTTGACAGTTCAGGTTAAATGGGGTGAATTTGTTTTGAGATGTGCTGGAAGAGGAGTGTGGCCCCCAGCCCACATCCTTCTGGCTCACTGCTGCCTGAGGGAGAATTGGGCTGAGGGGTGACAGGAATCAGCCAGGTGATGTGTACTTAAAATTGATCTGTGTGATCAGCTGCTTGAGCCCATCGCCAGTACTGCATGCCAGAAGGGATGGTGAAGGAGGGCACCAAATTTCTGCACAGATATCCAGCCTCCATCCAGCTTAGTGACCACCTCCCACAGGTCCCCCACCTCCAAGCTGAGTCCAAATCTCGGCAGCTCTTTAGACATCCCTAAGATGCAGCTTTACCTTTCTCTCCCACAGCTCCACCTCTCATCTCTGTTACTGAAATATCCTCCTCCCTGTTCCTGCCTCATCACATTCAGACCTGCCCTGCTCCTGTGCAGCCACAGTACCATTGCAGAGACTCCCAGTGCCACTCCTGGTGCTGCCTGCACTGTCTGCACAGCTAGTGCTCCTGCCTGCAGCAGCCGTTTTGCCAGCACGTAGGATGTTGGCTGCCTCTCCTGTTATGGGCAACCTTCAAACGCTCAGAAAACACCAGTGAAATCCCCCCTGCCCCAAGCTGGCCCATAAATCACGGCATTATAAAAATAAAACAGTTTTGTGCGTGCATGCACATTTCAGGTTGCCTTTTAAACCTGAACTTGTTTCTCACACGTTGGCAGAAGAACAGAGGGGAGTTAGAGTCAAAAGGCAAGCTTGAAAAATAAACGCATACTTCTCTCTTGCTGTTCGTGAAGGGCTCCCAGAGGAAAACAGAGAAAAACAGGGCCGGAAGAGGCCCCGGAGGGGTCAATGTGCCCATTTCCAAACAAAGAGCAGGCTCTTCCCTGGAGGCATTGGGCCAGCTTGTGCTCAGAGACTGGAGTGATGGAGGTACCCCCTTGGTACCCACAGTCCCTTCCTTCCTTAGCTTCCCTGATTTTCCCCTTTCTCCCTTTTTTCTCCCCTTTTTCCCTGTTTCCTTGAGGCCCCATGTTCATCCCCCTGTGCCTCTTCTGTGTCTCTGCAAGAGCTACATCACTGCTGTGGTATTGTGGGAATGTCCCCCTCATGCCAAGCCCTGCCCAAGCCATGCCACGTGTGCTCTGCTCCTGTGTGAACCATCCAAGGAAGACACTGAAAGTTGTGCTGTCTTAAGCCACAGTTTAACATAATTAGACATCCTGGCTTGAGGGCAGTAATTACTTTCATAATCCTTAAACATATTTTAAAAAAATAATAATTGCCTCCCAATTCAATACCTTTCAAAAATCCTTTTAAACGGCGCTGCCTTCTTCAAACACAACTCAGCCAACAGTAATAACAACGAATTATTTTAAGTTCTAAAAAAACCCATATAGAAATTAATCTATGTGTCCAAAATGCTAACCATTCCTTGTTTATCCTTCCCTCCTGCCAGCCAGGTGCTTCCCAGCTCCTTGGTGGCAGCCCTGGCCCTCGCTCACTGCCCATGCTGCCCCATGGGGGCTCCCATCCTGCAAAGCAGCTGCCTGCTCTTGCCCATCCCCGGGAGATGTAGATAATGCTCATCACATCAGGGTTAGGCTGGGGGCAACAGCAACCAGCTGTAGCTGGGTCTTTGCAGTCTTGGCTGCATTTCAGAGCATGGCCATGGGCAGGCATTGCCAGATTTACCAGCTTTTTAGGCTCTGACCTGCGAGGCAAAGGTGGTACAAGTCCTGGCCAATGCATTTGATCCTCAGCTGGGATAAATAAAGCATAATTCTGCTCAAGTCAAAGGCTAGAGTATGATTCACAGCAGTTGAGAATCTAGCCAACAGTGTCAGCAGCATGACAATAGCGTAATGTTTTCATTATGCATTGTTTTTTTCCAAATATTAAAAAAATTATCTAGGAATTACTCACACATCCCATAATAGTTACCAGTCTTGGGTGTTTAGGCAAAGATTTCTTGAAACGGCGGAGGGATTGCAAAGCTTTAGCCATCTCCTCTCCTGCTCTGTGCGCTTCTATCACTTCTGCTCTCCTCCTCCTCTGTGTACACAGTCCAGTAACCTCTTCCTGACAATCTCCAGATCCACAAAATTGCTCACTTGGAATTTTGCAGTAAATAGAAAATTGCTTTGCTACTTTCTCTCAGGACAGCACAGAAAATGAATCCAAATGAAAAAGCAAGTAGTGTGTATCTGGTAGACATAAACAGCACAAGAAAGGCAATTCTGCTTTTCAGCCCTGCTGCAGAGCAAATGACCTTGGAAATAATAAAAAGCCTGGGGCCTGAGCACATTGAAGAGCGGCACGAGCCTTTATTTGGGGAAAGGCTGGAAAGCAAAACCTGGAGGGATGGCTATGTTGATGTGCAAAGTCCCTACCAGCTGAAATATCTGCACTTGGGTCTGTGGCTTGCAGCATGAAGGGTAAAGAGCTAGTTAGTCCTTTCAGCCTTCACCCAGTGCTCTCGGGGCTCTTTGCCCAAACTATCTGCAGCTGCTGCTCATGGCATGTCATCCCCTGGGTTTGAAATGCTTTTCTTCAGTCAGAGCAGCAGGAAGATGCCATGTGGCCAGGGGCAAGCAGCCCTCCGTACCCAAATCTCAGTCACCCCTACGAACATTTGCATATGATGAAAACATGGCTGGGAGATCAGGGCTTATTTGTGGCCTGGGAAGGGATGGGCTAAATTTATAACTAATAATTCTAATTACACGTCGAACCACTGCACCAAAACGTGACCAAATAGAAAGCATCTGTCAGGCCCCTGGCTCAGCTCTGCACCACCATGTAGCAGCCAGCAGCATCACCCACGTCCGTCCACAGCACCCAGCAGCAAGAGCACCACAGGCACGCATCACTCCTTTGTGAAAGGGTCAGGGGAGGATGCAGGAGACAGGATGAGAGGTTGGATCTAAGTGTGGTTTATGTCAGAGGGAAAAGCTGCTTTTGCTGCTGGAGCTGCCAAGGGGCTTGTATCACCCAGAGCACGTCTCACAGCACCAGGCATTGCTCCTGAACTGCTGCCACCATGCAGCTCTGTCTGTACTGGGTCCAGCAGGCATTGCCAGCACTGGTACTGGTAGACTCGCCAGGTCATTGTGTGCTGTGAGCAGGGAAAATGGGGTGGGTTGGGGTTTGTTTTGTTTTATTTTCTTTCTGCATTTCTTCTTAGAAGTGTCTGAAAGAGAAAAAAGGAAAGGAAAGGAAAGGAAAGGAAAGGAAAGGAAAGGAAAGGAAAGGAAAGGAAAGGAAAGGAAAGGAA
>JANHGB010044523.1:70267-112895 GCA_026283785.1 Coracopsis vasa
AGAAAAGAAAAGAAAAGAAAAGAAAAGAAAAGAAAAGAAAAGAAAAGAAAAGAAAAGAAAAGAAAGGAAAAGAAAAGGAAAGAAAAGAAAAGAAAAGAAAAGAAGAGAAAGAAAGGAAGAAATTTAAAAAAATACAGAGATACTTAAAAAAAATGGAGGCAGCCAGCAGAAAAGTTGTGTTTAAAAATACAGGATCCTGGAGAAGAGCAAAAGGCAGTGTGCATGCTATTCTCACATGGTTTGCATGGTTCTGAGGATGCTATGTCTGCCTGTGGTGGGAGCAGGTCTTTGTCTCTGCAGGGAGAGCGTGTGCATGGGGTCAGCTTCACCCCACTACAACTGCCCCGGTGCTTCTTTGCCAACCCATTTATCCAATACAGGGGACTGAAACTGGTTTGTAATTTCAGACAAAGACATTGATCTGAAATTTTCACTGTGCTCCCGCTGCTTATAAAGCCCTGGCTGCTCCAGGCAGAGCGGGGAGCAGGGTCCTCGGCCAGCAAAGCCGGATTGAGGCCTGGCTGCTGGGACGGCTGAGCAAAAGCAGCTTGCCTCGCTGCGGATAAAAGACGGGCTTAGGTTTCACTGGCGTTGGAAGGGGCAGAGCAGTTAGTTAGCCACGGGGCCAGCCAGTGGAGAAACGCTCCGGTGACCTACCCGCGTATCTCCCGGAGTGGCGTCTCCCTAAATCTCAGAGCTTGTTAACTCAGTTGCCTTTTTATTTTGTAGAAAACTATTTAATCTGAGCTTCAGAGGTACAGCTTGCCCCCGCAAAAGGCAGTGAAACGGAGAGGAGGGGGAAAGGGAGAAGTAAATCCCACCTGTTTCCTGTTTTTATTTCCCCCACCCCCAACTTTCTTTATTTTTTTAGTGTTCCCTAGTTATTTGGGAGCTCCTGCAACTTATCCAGAAATACCTCTGCTAGCTCAGTGGCATTTTGAAGCCCAGGAATTTAAGGAGGGCTTAGAAATTCTTAGCACAGCTTTCAACTGGGTAAACATGGGTGAAGGTAGCTGGCTGCTTTTTTAGTTAGCACTTCTGCAGCCCTTTTTGTCTCCCTTCCTTTCTCCTGACCTCCTCCTTGTCCCCACCATGACCAGGGGATGTGGTACCCAGTTTGTCCTCTCCCACCCCGTGTCCGTGGACATTTGGTGCACACATATGGCAGTGTGGCAAGATCCGAATGCTCAAATCCAATGAGCAGCTCATGCAGACATCTTTGTCTCTACTGGGGTTTTTTGGGGCAAATTTTCACAATGTTTCACTGTCGGGGAGAAATCCCTGGCTGCAGGACTGCAGATATCAACTGGGATACACAGGTTTCATCTGATTTCTCTTGGGGTATGCTGGCGTCACTGGGATGGTACTTCATTGCCCATTGTGTGTTAGAAGCAGCACTCATTTTGGGAGAGGAATTTCCTAAGCTCTGCACGTCTCAGTGAGAAGCAGCCAAATTTCCCCTTTAGAAAGATTCCCTGAGAAAACAGGATGGAAAACCACCCCATGGAAGCACGTATCACCTTCCCTGCAACAGCCAGCTATACCTCAGCTGGCTGGGTTAGCAACGCAGCGAGAAAAATGTTTGTGAGATGCTGCCCTGCTACCTAGAAACCCGTACACATCTCCGATATGATCTGTACTGCTCGCCTCACAATAAACCAATATATTTTAACTACGACCCAAATGTTGCAAAAGAACCTTTTGAGTAAGTCTCTTTGGTGCAATACAGATACGTCAAGGCTGATTGTTATTGTACATGTCAGGGCTGTTGAAGCGCGGGATAAAGAAGGCCATTGTGCTCCCACGGAGGGGACAGCTCGGATGATTAATGACTGCTCCCTCAATTCTCTGAAAAAGAGATGGAAGTCGGATAAGGCCTCCACTGGCAGTTGGGGCAGAGCACCAGAAGACATACACGGAGCTACAAAAGGACAGGGCTGTGCACAGAGGGGCAGGATCAATAGGCAGCAGCCTGCCGGAGTGCCGGCAGCTTGCCGACTCCATACAGGAGTGGGGACATGCTGCCTAACACTGGGGCTTGTGTTTGCTCCTCTCTCCTCCTTTGCAAATCCAGGGTTTTTCTTTCAGCTTTTCTGCCTCAAAAAGTGGTTCTTTGGAAGGTGGATGGTTGTGCATTGAGTAAGACGAATGGCTAAAGATCAGGGAAATTGCAAGTTGATCTTTGCAGAACACACACTGTGATTTTGGTACCTATTTTTTGAGCTTTCACTCAAATACCTCCTGGTCTAATTCTAAGGCGTGCCAAAGTAAATTACACTTAGTTTGCCTTAAATAAACAATGACTCTTCCAGGAAAGGTTTGTCTCTTCTGGACACTTGCATCATTTATCACTGCTCCACTGTTTTGAGTTGGCTGCCCTTTTAGGGTGAGATGTCTCTTGGTTTTAGTGTGTGCACAACCATAGAGAGGACAAGGTCTTACCCCAAGAAAAATGTACTGAGAAGATGTCATTAAAGCTAATGAGAGTCCAGGCAGCTGCAGCTCATTAGAGATTGCCTGAGGCCAATTGTAACTGAGACTTTTAAATATACATCATAGTCAAATAAACAACATCATATTCGATCTGCAAAGTCTCTATCAGTTCCTGCCCAGTCCTTATCGCTCAGCCTTACATTTTGCTGAGAAAATGTTCCCTGTTCAATAACAAAACCAGAAGCAAACGAGACCATCGCACTTAGGAGCAATGCGCTGAGAAGTGTATGTGTGTGTGGGGGGGGGTCCCTTCTTCTGAAAGCTCCATGTGAAATTAATTGAAGGGTAGGAGACACTCAGGCTCAAGCTCTCCACAGACGACATGGAAAATGGTTGAAGAGGCTGCAAAGGTGCTGAAGATGCGCACATTTTAAGCAGGGAGCTAGGAATTCTTTTTTCTCTGGTCTTTCTCTTTGGCTTCAGGGCATGACTTTACCATAAAAGAAAATGAGAGGTTTCTGGCACTGCTTTGCATTTGTTGTCATTACGAAGCATTTAGTGAGGAATTACAGATTAACAAGTGTGGGGGTTTCCTCCTCAATCAGCGGAGCCCCCATCGGTGCTTTCCACTGCTCTCCCTCCCCATTCGGGCAGGAGCCCCAAGACTGCGGCCATGGGCAGACTGCGGGCTTCCTCCTGTCCTCACCCCACGTGTGATTATTAAGTTCTTATCGCAATAAGGAGTCACTGACATTGGGCTGCTTTCCAGGAAATGCTGCTCCCTTAATAGGCCATTATATCTCAGTAATAAGGACTAAACTCTTCTGGGGGCATTTAGTCATAAATTAAGTAAAATAACACCACCAATCCCACCTTTCTCCCAGACCGTGCTAAGGGGGAAAGATGCCGTCCATGAATTCCCTCCTCTGCTGGCTTCTTGGGGCTGATGCAGGGGGTACACAGCGCTGCCAGGGTGGTGCAATGTCCCATCCCACTGTTGGGGTCATGTCTGGGTGCCCATAAATAATGTTGATAAGAAAAAAATAAATCTGGGGCAGGCCATGGCTGAGTTCATTGATTCCCAGCCCAAGACCTGGCTCCCAGCTGAGGTCTCTGCACCCTCACTTAACAAAGGACATCTCCAGGTCTTGTTGTTCCAGGGCCTGGGAACAGTGTGGCTTTTACTGTGGGTATCTGTCTGACTTTGGGCACGGCATCGCAGGCAGGCTAATCCCCATGAAGGGGCCATGGCAGCAGCACAGACACCCACCTTGGCTGGAAATGCTGAATCCCATCCAACCTCTGTGGCTATACCATGGGGTAGGTGCTGGCCTGGGTGCATCAGACCCAGAGACTCAGGTGTTTCCTGGTTGTTAGCCACAGCTTGGCCAGACAGGCTGCTGAAGCCAAGCAGACAGATCGTGCTACCTCCAGGGTACCAAACTCCCGCAGCATCCCAGGTGGGAGCCATGTCCACCCTGCCGACCAGGGGTGGTCCCTGCCCTGCACCACCCTGAACGCAGCACAGCTACCCAGCCCAACACAAATTGTGCTAAAAATTTCCCACTCTCTGGCACCATTTTATTCATTACTGTAGATACAGCCACACCATCCCTTCATGCCCTGGGAGAGCTTGAGCTCGGGGTTGTTACTGCCCGCCTGGGGCTGTGACCCTCTGTATTAGTGCGAATAAAACCATGGGCCCATCTCTGCCCAATCTAGAGACCTCTGGAGCTTGGGATGGGGCAGCCCCCCAGCACAGGGGCTTGCAGTGTAACCTCCTACCATGGGGACTTGGAAAGTAGTCTCATAGCATGGAGGCTTGTGACGTGTGTGGCCTTCCACCATGGGACCTTGCAAGGTGAATGGTAAGCTCTTGCCTTCTTCCTCTTGATGATGCTGAAACACAGAGTGGATTAGAACACTGAACAAATGAGGGACATGGATGGCAGCCCAAGGAAGGAGCAGATGGGAGTGGGGCTGGGACAGAGCACCTGTATCCTGTCCAGGAAAAGGAGCAGTTTCCTGCTTGCTGCTCCCACTAAGTCTGATTTTCACTGGGGTACTGCTACCCTATATGGAGGACCTGCTGCATCCAGCCTCAGGCACACTGATGGGCTTCAGCAGAGCTGGGGGTAGAGGAAGAGGTCCTACCAGAGTGCCAGGGCAGGAACCCTCCTGATGTCCTACCTACGGCCAACGGAGCTGCCAGCACACTCAGTGCTGTGCAAAATGAGACAGGCACATCTCTGTTCCCAAGAAGCAGGGACAGTGAGGGGTCTCCTGCTCGTGCTGTGTCTCCAGCCCTTGTTAGAGGGAGGTTCAGCTGTGCTGGCCTGGGAAAGCCCTGCAGACACCCAGCTTTTTTGAAACGGAAGTTACAGCACTTCGGCTTCACTTGGCTTTAAAGTCAATCTGGTGAAAGCTGTGCAAACCCTTCCGCAGAGACCCCCCCGCTGCCCCAGCACCAGGTATATTGATTTAATTTGCACCTGCGCATTTCTTGGCACAGCCTGACCTGCAGCAAGCCAGGAGTAAATTCACTTAGGAGACTTCTGGCACAAAGCTGCCCTGAGCTCAGCCAGTGTGAAACAAGAGTTCAATAGGTTCAGCTTTGTGTGCAGCCTGAGGTTGGGCTGTACTTCAACCCTGCCCTGAGATGGCAGAAGAGAACAGGAGGTGTTTGGGGTGAAGGGTTTTGCTGTGGGTCATTTATATCTCCTTAGAGCAGGTCTTTGCTGCTGCACACAGTACAATGTGGAGGCTCTGGCACTGCCTGGGTCCTCCCTCGCCTCCCTGCAGGCATGGGAATGCTGTGACCCAGTTGGTTCCCCCTCTTCATCCCAGGCCCTAATGAATCCGGATGCAAGAGCATTCCAGGAGCCATCCTGCTGCCGACCTCTGCTCAGGCGATGGGGACCCACAAGCAGGATGCTGATGCTTGTACTTGAGGTTTTGTGCTCAGTTCCTTTCTAATCCAAACTTTCAGTTGTTCATAACTTATGTCGTTTGGGCTGGAATTTTCCAGATGTGAGCTCCCTACAATGGTGGCTCTTTCCTTTTCCCATTTTCTTTTTAACCAATTGAAAGTGTTTACCAAATGGTCTGTCCATGTCCATTTTCTTTTCTTATTTTTTTTTAGTGAGCATACAGCAAACAGACTTTTCCTATTATATATTAACATTATAGTTATAGAATCACCTTTCCTACTGCAGTATCATGGGGAGAAGGTCTCTGGCTGACCGCCGGAGAGCTGGCATGTGGTGAGGGATGATGCTGTACAACGTGGCTCGTTCTTCCCCCGCGCACCCAAACACTGATCCTCCCCAGGGCCCTTTGAGTGCCCTGGGAAACCTGAATTATGACCCGTTGATGAAGGCACTTTGCCCAAGTGCAGAGCAGTGCATGTTCCTACTTTAGTATTTGTTTTCCTAAAGCAAGCAAAGAGGCAAGGCAGGTGGGGGGGGGTGCTGCTTTCTAGCCTAACCCTTGTGTAGGTTCAAGTTCAAAACCCTTTTCCTCCCATATTTCTCAAAGGCAATGATTTCTAAGCAGAGCCAGTAAATACACATTTGCAGGTATTTTTGAAGCATTTATGCTGTTGCTCCTCATTATCTCCTGCTCTGAAGGACTGAAACTGGAGATCTCCACTGGTGAAACATCTCATGAGCATCCATCCCCACATGGTTCAGGAGCACCAGCAGTGGAGACAGGCAGCACACGCATCCAACATTGCGGCAGACAGCTTTTCAAGCTCCTCTCTCCCTTCTGGTAGCAAAGGGGTTAAAGCTGATGGGGTTGAATCCCAGGGGGCTGTTTGGGGGCCATGGCTGTGCAGAGCAAGGCTCCCCCTTCTCCACTGCTTGCCATGGTGTCACCTCCCCGCTCTCCCCAAGGACACATTAAACGAGTTCATGTGTTAACAGGGCGGTGGGGCCAGGACAGGCAGGTGGCAGCACCTGGCAGGGGTCCATGGCCAGGGCTGACAGAGGGCCTCAGGCCATGGTGCAGCCCCCACCAAGGCCACATGCACTGACCGGCTGCCAAAATGCCTCGGAGCAGCCTGCAGGCGAGGGGAGTCACTCTGCTCCCCATCTCCCTTCAGACACCTCATGGGAATATGGCGCAGGCGGTGGCTGGTTTTCCAGGCATGAATGGGTCATTTGATGGCTCAGGGGCTGCCTGGGCCTAGATCCAGGTGGCGGAAATGTTATTTATTGGTGCTCTTCTTAGGGTAAGGATGAACACAGGGCATCCCTGCTGTGCCTCCTCCATTCCCATCCCATCCTGCCAGGAGATGCAGGTCCAGCCTATAGCCTTGTGCAAAAAAGTCCCTTCCTGTAGCTCTGCAGAGAAGAAATGCAAGCAAAGGAGGCTCCTATACTTCTTCAATTAATGTAATTAAGAGAATTAAACTTTTGGAGACAGCTAGTTTTTCATTTTCTTTTTATTTGATTAGGGAAATTCCCACTGTGAGCTTTGTGCAAATGAAACCCAGGCTCCTTTCGGTTGTTCAGTGGCCCCGGGAGGACGCGTTACCTTTCAATCTCGCACGCTAATGTGTTTAGAGTTAAAATCCCCCCCGCCCCAGGCGACCAAAGGAAGGATCCCAGAGCCTTGATTAAAGCACGGCTTCCCGAGCAAGGACATGCACATGGAGATGCCGGGCTCCGAGTGTGCCCTGCACAGCTATCCAAACCTCCACATGAGTACCAGGAGATGCCAGGGCATCATGCAGCTCCTAGTCTTCTGGTGCAATAAAAGCCAAGGAAAAGCAGGGAAACCCTGGGATTGAGTGGCTGGTCCCTGTGCTTGTCCGGAGATCTGACCTGGCCAGCTTGCCCACTTGATAAACAGTGCTGCGGCCCCATCACATGGCTTACAACATAATACTGAAGAGTAATTATTTTTTTCAGCCTGACTAATAAAAACTCCTCTCGACAAGGCTGGGTTTAGCTATCAAGGTTACTGAAAATAAAAAACAAGGAAAAGTCTTTGTACAATCCTGCTGTGAGGCCTCGGGAACTTACACTATCCCACAAGCGCTCCAAAATCACAGGCCAGGTTCTCAAAATGAGATGGGCTTAAAAATCAATAAGAATAAAAAGATACATTATGGTTTTTAATTTTTCTTCAGCTGTCTGAACATTTTGGGCACACAGGGGACATGTTACACATTAATGAAAGCTGTTATTCTCATCCAAACGCAATTTCAGGTGGTCGTAACTTTGAAAACCATGGGAGACATCACCAGATCCGCAGTGGGTACAGACCTGGACAGAGAAGAACAATCAAAAACTTGGGGTAAAATGGCTCTTTTAGCCCCACTGGTGTTTCTTACAGTTCCTTGCAGCAGGAAGCACATCTGGAGAGAGCCAAACCATCGCTTTTTTATATGTTCGGGAGGCAATGCAGGGCCGGTGTGACCATGCAGCACGAGTACAGGTGGCCCAAGAGCGGATTGGAGGTGAGGCTTGGATTTCCGGGTGTTTGGCACCTCTCCAGTAAAAACTGTAAAGATCCACCATGGAAGATGGATGGGGTTATCTGGATTTAGCAGAAGGCGTTAGCTCTCCTTTTCCCTCCAGTAGAGAGGCAGGAACAGCTCCCTGCAGCCAGGAGGCTAAATTTGAAGCTTTAAAGCCCATTGGGCTCACAATTAGTGCTTCTGATTATATCTCTTTTTTTTATTAGGTTAAATATTTTTCTCTGTCAATGCCTAATTCCTTCATCTTTCCCAAGGGTTACCCTGAGGGGAGGAACTGGGGGGGGAATAGGGAAGGGTTGGGTGATGCCACACTGGGATAATGGCACAGGATAGGATTTATGGATGCTCTTCCAGGTCCCCTCTTGGCCCTCCATCTGTAAATAACTATAAAGGCAGTGACTTGCTGGTGGTGGTCCTGTGACTGCCCTGGGCACATCATTTTGGACCAGCAAAGCATCCACAGCCAACAGGCAGGGACCGGCCGCTCATCATGACAGCACTGGCAAACTTCCGCTTTTGAAGGATAACAACCACTTTTGGCTGCAGCAACTACGTGATAAAACACCACGAATTGCTAGTTGCAGGCTTCTGCCATCGCTGCTCGGAGCATCTGTGGAAGGGAAAACTTCCCAGCGTAACAGCCACAGCCTCTTCAGTAAATAGTCTTTAATGTTGCACTGAAGGGTTGTAGTCTTAATATGTAAAATCTGTTCAGCTTTTTTAATTGTTGGATCGTGCTGTGGAAAGTCCTCCAGAACTTGCCTGTTGGCTTTTTTCCCCCCGCCTTTGGTCTCTGAGGAGCCAGAGCAAGGAACGCCCTCCCGCAGAGCTGGCCGCAACCCCGGGTGAGCAGGAGCCGGTGGGAGATGCCCTGAAGATGGCAGCAAGGCCATGGGCACCACGCAGCTGGGGCTGGCGACAGCGCAGGGACAGCGGGTACCACAGCGCTCCACTAAATGCTGTCTGAAGCAAATACTTTGCTTTTAGGAAAAAACAAACAGGGTGAGGGGGGTGGGGAGCAGAGAGCTGCTTTGTAACAAACGCCAGAGCACTACCCATGATCGGAAATTTCTGCTAGATCAGGATGGAGCAAATCACACCCATTCACTGCAAAACTGCCAGGACGCTAAAAGGCTCATCAGCCTCTCTGAGCTTGGTCCCTCTCTGCTGAGCCGCAGCTGAGCCTTTTTAAAGACTGACGAAGGCTGGGATGGGTTTCCCCGACGGCTCTGGCTGCAAGCAGCCTCATGCAGAGCGAGTTATTTTAGGGTCTCTTTTTTGTGCTTGTAGCCCTTGGCAAGATGGACTCAGTGCTGGTCTGCAGCTGTGCAACTGATGGCATGGAGGCAAGTGTGAGCTAGACCTGGTACCTGCTTGGCTCCTGAGGGGGTTGTGCATGCTTGGGTGCCCTGAGTGGGCCTGCTGGGTGCCATGTAAATATGCAATTAAAAGCAAGAGCGTTCTTCCCCTGGATATCTCTTGGCCCCAGGTGAGGGAGGCTAAAGTGCCATCAGTGAATGACAGGCTATTGCTGCAAGAGGCACAAGCAAGCATGCAGGGTGAGCACAAGGAGGGAGGAGGAGGTCAGGGTGCTGCATGCATGTTTTTGTTTAGGCTAAAAGGGCTGTGGCTGAACTTGTTTCCTGCCCAGGGGGCTCAGGGATGTGTGAGGCAGGGAACAGCACTCTTGAAGAGCTGGTGAGGATGAGAAAGGCAGCCTCAGCCTCAAGGTTGCAAGGAAACGACGGGATTAAGCCCACTATGGTGGAAAAGTGGGTGTGCAGAGGTGGCTGTGGCTTCAATGAGGTCAAGGAACATGGTGGGTCTGAGCAAAGACATTTGGCAGCAGGGGTTTTGTAGAGAACTGAAGAGCGGCAGGCAGGGACAGGAGGGTGTAATGAGGCCAGGACAGGCTCTGGCAGCTTTGCCATGGGGAAGGGCAAGATTCAGGATGAAGCCATGGTGCAGCTGGGATGGGATGTGCCAAGGGCCTGTGCAGGGCCACAGCTGAGCCCCTCCACAGGTATTTCTGAGGAGGTGTGTGAGTGATGAGTGGAGCTGGGTGGAGGTCTGCCAGCAGGGAGGCTCAGTGATGAGCATCATGGGATGGAAATGGAAAGGCACTTTGGGTCCTTTACAACTCAGCTTGCAGAAGCACAGTGACTTTGGTGTTTTTAGAGAGCAATAAGCTGTGGGGGGGATGGTGTGTGTATGCATTTACAAGCCAAAATTCAAGAAGCCAACAGTCTCCAGTGCTCTGATCTCCATGTTCACCTTGCAGCTGGACCTTCCCTTTGGCCAGAAGCACCAGGAGCTGTGCAGGCAGCGCAGCCCTGTCTCCTGCAGAGCTGGGCCAGGCAAAGCGCAGTGGGCTGACTCCAGAGCTGTGGTCCACATCTATGTGCAAATGATAATCTGGAGATAAGGAGCACTTGGGCCCCCAAACCTCAGGGTAAGGTTCTCAGGTGGTATTGATGGTGCCAGAGCTGTGTGTTAGGGTGGTGGCTGGATGGAGAGGGAGGACCTGTGACCTGGGACTTAAGCATCCATGGCTTGGAGGACAGCAGCTGTACAAAGAGAGCTCTGTGTGCCAGAAGGCAGGTCAGAGCCCACGGACAAGTCGGGGAGAATTAAGCTGAGATCATGTAAACTATGCAAAAGTAGGATGTTGAACCAAGGCATGAGGCACATGCCAGCAGGCTGCCAACAACAGCTCTGGATGTCTATACAGACACAAGGGCTTTCAAAGCAGAAGGCTGCAAAACAGCAGAGGCAGGAGGTGGATGTGTAGCAATGCTGCTGTATGATGGAAGGGCATGGTGATGGAATGCAGGAGCATGTTGCTGTAAGTGCACACAAAGCCCCGACGCTGTCATACCCAGCATGAGTGTATTTGCACAGTTGCACCTATGGTTCAGCTCCAGCCTGAGATATGTGATATTTTTCCTAACTCTGGTATGGATGAGAGGTTTGAGTCATTGCCATACCTCCTGAACTGGGGCAAGTTGGCATTGTGCTTTTCACCTACCACCAAAATGTGGGTGCCTGAGCACAGAAAGTTCTATGACCCCCTTTGTGGATATGGGGTCCAGCTCAGCCAGTGATGCACCTGCCTGTCCCGCCAGCATCACCTTTGTCCTTTCAGCAGCTGGCAGAATCCAGGCAGCACCATGCTCTTGCTCAGACAAAATCTTACAGTGCAGTACAAGTTAAGTGCAGTGGACAGAGGGTGGCTGGAGCAGTCACAGCTAAGCTGGCATCATTAGCGCCTGCCTGTGGTGTCAGCATCCCTGGGGCCCCTGTGAGTCAGCATTCAGTCCCCTCTGCCTGGACCCCTGCCAACCCCTGAGCAATGATTTCCAGTGCATGTGGCCAGGTTGTGTGTCAGGACGATTGATGATAGAGGCTTCTCTGGGCTTTAAGAGATCTGGGTCTAATTTAAAACCAAAACACAATGTAGAAATTTAGGAGCAGGGGAGTAGCTGTCCTCAGGCAAGCCTGGGATGCAGCTCATCGCGTATCCGATCTTGCAGTAACATGTGCCAGGACCTTCAGAAAAGGTACAAGCAAACACCTGGTACACAGGAAAAACCCAGCCTCCCAGGGGTGCTTTCCTCTTTGTCTTTTGCTATTAGTCATTAGCTTATGCTCTGAAGCACATGGCCTTATCTCCCCTCCAGGCATCTTCCTTTTATCTACCTTGACTCATGGAGCTACAGAAACTTCTATTAGCCACATAAATGTCAGATCTTCTTTAAAATCTTACAAAACTCTCTGCCTCTTTTGTATCTTATGGCAATGAGTTCCACACATTAATCATGTGTTGGTGTAAAAATGAGTTTCTTATCAGTTTTAAGCTTTCTGCCTTTGGATTTAGCTATGTCCCCTGGTAGAGCTTTCTCTGTGGCGTTCATGAGAGTCCATCCCTGACGCAGAGTGAGCTGGATGCCAAGATGAGCTCTGGTTTTGCCTGACGTTTTCTGGTAATGGGCTTAAATCCGGTAACTGGAAGGGCTCGACAGCAAACCTCTTCTTGCAAAAAGTCTTCAGCAATTTTCTTGCTGAAAAGAGGGGCTGGCAGTGCAGCAATTCTGCATGCCAGAGGGATGGGAAGTTCAGACTGAAGATGTCTCCCAAGGCAAAGGCTTGGGGTTGTGCCAGGTTGTGGGAGGTGGAGGTTTGGGAGAGGGCTGCAGGGCTTAGCCAAGGACCAAAGGAAATGTGGAACAGGGGAACATTTGTCTTGATTTAATTTGACACTTGAACTGGAATGGGGTGATTTGTAGCTGTGCGCGTTTAAAAAAACTCCTGAAGATAGGGAAGTGGAGGCAATAACAGGTTTGGATGCCAGATCAGATAAGACCCTGTGGGTAATACCTCTACCTTACTCATTTTTATTCAGCTTTATCTCCAGGCTCCTAAAAAACCCAATGGCTTGAAATCCTTCACTCCTGACGCTCTTTCCAATATCTGCTTTGCAGTGAGGCTCCTGCACGCAATGAGACACATGCTGCTGTGTTGCTTTAGTCTGGTGCAATGCTCCCTGGCCCCGCCACCACTTGCCCAAGGGCAGCCTGGTGCCCTGGCCTCTGCTGAGCACCAAGCTGCACACCATGGTGTCTTGAGCAGCTTGAGCTGCTGCTGGGAAACTTGGTAGGACAGTGTGTGGTGGGAACAATCTGGTTACCCAGAGCTGCTGGAAGGAGGTCCTGGAGACCCCCACTGTATGAGAAATCCTGATTACTTCATGCCAGATGGTCTTTATGGACCTTGATATAGGGACTGCTCATTGCAGGAGGCAGGGGAAGAGCGTTAGGGGGAGTGTTGGAGGTTTTACTCACCAGGTCCCATTGCTTGTGCAGTAGAGGAACAGAGCAGCTGCCTTGAGGCCCACTGACCCCCTGTGCAGCCAAGCATGGGAGCACTGCAGGGAAGGAGGGAGCCAGGCACAGCCCGGGCATGTGGAGACATCACCAAGTAATGTGCCCACACCCTCCATGGGGTACATCACAGGGTGCTGGCATGGGCAGAGCCCCATAAAGACCTGTTCCAGCATCTGGCTTCAGAGGTAGACCCTCAGCAGGTACCCGAGTGGCTGGTGAAGCATGAAGAGGCTCAGAAAAGCAGGGGCCAGGATGAATGCTTTTGGCACTGACCCTAATCCTTTCCTGCCAATACACTGATTGGAATTGAATTTCCAATATGAACAGTCGTGGGACTCTATCCACAAGCTGGCGGGGAGAGCTATAGATTTTTATCATGTGTTTCACAGCTATTTCTTTCATTTAAAAAAAAAAAAAAAAAGAGAAAAATAATAGGAGTCACTGCTGAAAACACTCCAGCAGCGGAGCTCTGCTGGCAGCACTGGGCAGGGAGAGATGGGTCTGGATGTGACTATGGGATGACAAGGGTGGAAGGCACCCTGTTCCCTCCCTAGCTGCTGTGGGGGAGCAGCAGCTGCCAGACCTCCAGCCCAGCATAGAGGCAGGACCAGCTCATCCCCTACTGCATTTGCTGGAGGTTTCTCAGTCCCTCTGGGATGGAGACAGACTCCAAATGGGCTTTGCAGATGACAGCACTGCATCCAAACAGAGTTTCTCCTTCCTGCAGCTTTAGCTTGTTGCTTGTGCATGGTACAGACAAGTCCCTTCCTCCCTGCAGCATCTCTCTACCCAAGGGGCCTGGGTACTTGCCTCCCGCTTCCCTCCCTGGAGGGTGGTTGACCCCAGACAGGCAACCACTCTGAATGGCTTTGCAGACCTTTGGCACGTCTTGTTGTTGCTGGCCGTGCTCTTCACTGTTTATTTCCCACCTCCATTACATGGTGGCACCCAAACTGGCCATATTCACAGGGAAGATTGTGGCAGGGCTGGGTAGGGTGCTGGAGGCAAGATGCTCTTTTTACAATCTTCCAACAATGCTCCTTTTTTGATCTTTGGTTGGTTGGTTGTCTTTTTTGCCACAGTACGGCAGCACTCCTGCCTAGCGTTCAGCCTGCAATCCATTATATCCCCCAGCTCTTTCCTGCAGAGCAGCTATCTTACTAGCTTTTCCCTGTATTTATTTAGGCTTCTTCCCCCTGCCCCATATTTGCTCAGTTGAACCTCGCACTCGTCTTTGTAAACACCCTCTTGTTTTTCCTGGCTCTCTCTCTGATTTACCAAGATCATTTTGAGCTCTAATCCTGCTATGCCTGAGCATCCTGGTTTTGACACAAGGCACAAGCTCTCTAGCAGGTGAACGAGAGGTGATTTTTGGCCATTTAGAGACATGCACAGCTTAAGGACAGAGCTGGTTCTGCTTCCTCTGACCCTTTCCACCCTCATCTCTTTAACAAGGCTGCTCCCAGGGAATGCTCTTGCTTAAGGATTAAAAAAAAAAAAAAAAAAAAGGGTAGGCAGCGTGCCCGGGAAGAGAAACCATCCTGGAGATGCTGGGGAAGGGGCGCAGCACGACCCTGCCCTGGAAGAGCCTCCCTTCCGCCCCTGTTGTTGTTGCTGCTCCCTCTTTTGACCCGAAAGGTTTGCAAATATTTTCAGTCCTGCAGGTTGTTTCCATTAGGAGATAGAAAAATCAATGAGGCAGCCAAGAGTCTGTGGCTGAGCCTGCTCTCTGCTAAAAATGGACCGAATGCCGCCTTCCTGAGAGCAGCGGGGTGGGTCTGCCTTTTCTCGACTCCAAGCCCGTCCCCTCCCAAACGCCACCTCTCTGGGCCTGTGCTCTGGGCCTCTCCCCACTTAGAGGTGCCCTGGCTTCTCCTCCCTTGTCCAGCCCCAGTGCTCATCCTAGGCTGGGGCTTGACAATTCCCACTAATGGGAAAACATTCCTATAATTTCATCGAGTTGCTTAATAATTTGCTAGAAATGCCTATTGATTTCTTGCACGCTTCTGTGCAGACAGAGGTAAATAAGAGTAATTCATCACTGCATTATGTATCAGTAATTAAAAATTACTAGGTAACTTCAACCAAAAATTGAATAATTTGAAGAAAAATTAAATAATTCTAGGCAATCAGTACTAAATGAGACCATTATTTTACTTATCAGTGACTAAAAATTGCGAGGCGTTTTTCCTCGTTTGGATGCTCTTCCTCACCCTCTGTGTCGGTAGAGCCTTTCTAATTTGTTTTAATTGTAATTTTAATGAGTAGTGTTTTTCTGATAACATTTTAGTGTGCTTTTTGTTGTTTTGTTGTTTTTAGAGATGGCTTTTATTGCATTGCACAAAGCCTGAAGCACCTCAATGTGGGAGCAATTTGGAAGCTAAATTATTATTATTTATTTAAATCAAACCTTCCAGCCTCTTTAACTGTTTGGCTGATTCTGTAATTGCTGTAGCAGTGTGATGGAAATGCTCAGTGCTCACCTCACTGTGCTGCAGAGCTGGCGAGGAAACGCCTGGGTGCCTTTCTCAGCTCCATCACCTCCTGTGTGGCACATCTCCTGCCAGCAGCCCCAGTTCCTGGGAAGCTTTTTGGATCCAGAGCAGTGCTTTTACCTTGAGTTTGCACAGCACCTCCAGTTGATGTCCCTCATCTGTGGGGTGATTCTGGCTCAGAGGCATCTAGAGGTGGCCACAGGTAGGAACTTCCTACTGCAGGGTTTCACCTCCAAGAAGAATGAGATTTGTGGGTAGGTGGCAAGACTCTCAGTTTCAGCATGATTTTTATCTAGTTATGGTAGCAGGGCGTGATACGGCTGGTGACAAATTGGTTTTGGAAAGGGAAGTGTTTCTTGATATGAAGTCATTGAAGTCCATAGTTCAAGGACATCTGAGATGCTCTTTCAAGCTATCCAATTCCTTGCTTTGGCTAGCAGGGCTGTGCGGGTGCACCGTCTACCTGGACCCCCCAGATAGGTACTCCATGGCCTGAGAGGTTGCCAGGAGCTGTGTCTGGTCAAAAAGCCCCGTATGGCTCAAGGTGAGCTGTCACTGCAAGGTCCTCTGACCCTCATCTGCACCCATCCTCCTTCAGCTGCTTCCCAAGCGACTTCAGTTTCTGTGCTTGCAAACTGGCAGGGAAGAGCAGGGTAGGACTAAGCCAGCACTGCTGCATTCCTCCTGCCCTTGGATCTGGGGGAGACCTTTAAACTGATTTGCCTGACCCCCTTTAGAGATTCCCTTCCCTGCAGGTGGGTGCCAGGACCTCCGTGTCACCTCCAGTCTGCCCAGTGAGGGTTTGTCACCTCCCTGTTCCAAGGCACAATGTATTTGTGCATTCAGCCAAGAATGATGCTGGCTTTCTTTGCTGCTGCTGGGTCGCATTACAGTCTCCTGTCTACGGCAATTTGCTACGCATGATCGCCGCAGGGGCACGGCAGGATCTTCTGTTCACCAGGTTGCTCCCTGCAAGCCACACAGATGCCTTTCACTCACTAGACAAAGCTTGGGGAATCCCTGTAGGTATCTCCCTTAACATGTTCCTGTCCTGGAGGTGCAGATTGAGCTGAGGTCTGGCTGTGAATGTTACAGGGACAGGCTGGAAAGTCTCTGGCTTACTGCTATGCTGGGGTATGGGGGTCTACAGTCATTCTGCCCTTAGCTGCTTTGTGCCTTAATGGCTCTTAAAGGCGGAAAACCTGCACCCTCTCTATGGAGGATGGAGTCTGTAAAATATCCTTACCAGAACATACGTCCACTTACCAGGTACAAGCTCTCAGCCTGCAATAGCCCCTGCTTTGAGCTGACCAGAGAAGACAGCAGATGGAATAGGTGAATCATTTGGGGATTTTTGCTTTTCTCTTCTATAATAAGACCATATTCCCTTCACTGGAGTCCTAGAAAATAACTGGTTGGAAAGCTTCCTCTGTTGTTGGTATCAGACCTGCCTCTGCTCTTGGTGCCATGGTGCTTCCCCAGGCAACCCTCCAGCTCAGAGCAGGGAACAGGCTGGGAGGCAGCGCTGAGGATGGAGTGAGGATGGGAGCCTGGGAATGGCTGCTGCAACTGGGGAGCAGGGAAAACATTGGGATTTTCAGCAGCCAAAAGAGGAATAAGGGTGGACTTTTACCTGCAAGCTCTGCTCCTCTCTGATGTGCATGAGATCCCCCATCTTCTGAAGCTCCAGCAATCCACTGCTATCTCCACACTAGGCTGGGACTGGCAGGAAGATACCTGCCAAAACCTGCCGCCGGGCTGTTGAGGGGCACCCAAGGGCCGCTAAACTCCCCTGCCCAGTGGCCCCAGCCTCTAACTCCGTGGCCAGCCCCTGCCCTCTGCTGATGAGACCTGGAAGTGCTAAATTCAGACCAAGTGGCCCCAGATCGGTGGGTGGGGTGCCCGGCAGAGCCGGGTACTGGGGGTCTGGACACAGTTTTTCATTGGGGTCTGCCCCGAAAGGCTGTTCCCTGCATCTATACCTCTCACACCCAGGAACAGTTTTACGGTACTTGGCATTCATTCCCCTATGCTTAATTTCATCCCATTTAGAGCTAGTAAAAGCTATTCCCTGCGAGCAATTTATTCAACAAATGTAGCTGGCACTTTCTGTTACTGAGTTGTCTAGGAAGAGACCACAATTTTTAATGATTCTTTTTCCATTCAGTGAATGCTTTTTATGATGGCATTTGAGCTCGGGGTTGTTCATGAATGGCAGTATAGTAAAAAAAAAATACATCCGGTGGCCTATCTGAGCTGCAGAGTTTGCTATTCATGCTGTGAGGCTGGGCACCTTATCACACCACATATTATTTCTCTCCCCTCAATAGGAGCCCTCATATCCCCCAACTACCTCCACTTCTACCCAGAACAAAATTAATTTCACCCTGCAACAAATCTGGCTGCTTGATTAAATTAATCTATTGCCAGCCCCAAAAGATCTCTCAGTGAGCAAAATTTCATTTCTGGTTGTACATCCACCAAGCCAGTCACAGATACAAGCGGGTGGTACCTGGGGGAGTTCAGAGCCCTATTTACACCGCTAACCTGCCTCTGATCCCTTTGCTCCTGCTTACAATGCCCTGGAAGGCAGCTCCTGGAGATGTACAAATACCCTGGGCATCCACGGCTCCCCACTGAGCTCCCCCTGTGCTGATACCTGCTCCTGGCTGATGTCTACTCAAGCTTGACAGGTTGAGCTCTTTTAATTTTTCCTTAGAAATCAGTCCCTCAAGCCCTTTAATCTGTTGTAGGCCACACACACACACAGACACACACACACACAGACAGACACACACACACATATTTTCTCTGCATTTTGGTGCACTCTGAAGACCTGGGAGTGTTACTGAACCTGTGGTTGGAGGTATGACCTTTCCAGCATCACATCCCCATCCTTACCCTGCTCTAGCCCTCCATTACCCACAGCCTGGGGTGCCACCTCCTGCTACTATTCCATACATTCACTCTGCCTTGTTTCTAGGGCTAGTGAATGGCATCAAAGCCCTTTTCATTCTGCCTAATCATGACAAGCAGAGAGGAATACTCACAGTCACTCGCCTGTGGAGAGTTTTGCCAAAACCATCTTATTCTGGAGCATTTTTATAGTAACTGTGTGATGAGGAAAAGATGGCGAGGGCTCACCGTTCTAATTAGGATCGTTTCTGTCTTGCAAGAGGGATTGGTGGGTAGTATTTATGGATATGAGTAGGTTCAGAAAAATTCCTAGCACCATCTGTTTGAGAGAGAACAGGAAGAATTTCAATATGCTTTAGACCTTGAAGAGTAATGTTTGTATAACAGGCTCATAAAATCAATTTCTAATAGTTACAGGTACCCCCTCAGGAATTTAAATAGTCTGTTAACAAAGTTATTCCATCTGCCAAGCAAATACATTAAATATGCACGCACCATGCTATATATATGCTTGCATATGCCTTTCTACTGCATGGCTTGCGTTCGGATCCTGTGTGCTGGTTTCATTCCTGGGTTACACTCAGTCTTTCCCAATGGCACCGTGCTGTATATTCCCAATTCAGTGGGAGCTTATTCACCTGCCTTTGGCCAAGCAGGTAAATCACCTTTGTGGTGAACAATCAACATTGTTCCCTGGGAGCTGAGCATGGGTATTGCTCTGTTCTGGTCTCCTTCCGCTCTCCAGCTTGGCTGCCCATCAGGTGCCAGGGGAGAAAGGACTGGCCACAGGTTAGAAGGGCTGTAGGCAACAGGAGGGTATGAATGTGCAAATAGGGGGTGTGTAAAGGGCAGGATCAGTCACACCCTGTTTGCAGACTTTTTAAGCTGGTGTTGCAGCCTGGCTGATGGGCCAGTTGAGCTTTATTCTGCTTCCAGTCTCCTTGTTCTTCCATGGTACCTTGCTTTTCCATCACCATTTTGCATCCATCAGTGCAAGAGCTCAGACACATCGGATGTTTGAGAACAAGCTAACAGCACAGGGCATGTGCAGGTGAACTGCAAATATGTAACATCGTTAATTAAACAGTTTACATTTAACACTGCCTGTGGAGCTGCGTGACACTTCGCCAATTCTGCAAAGGTTGTATTCTCTGTGTTATTGGGAGTGATTTATGGCAAGAGTTAGGTTGTGTGTCCAGAATATCGATGGAGGAGTTTGCTGCCTTTTGTGTTTAATGGCTGTTGGGGTCCCTCTTTGTACCGTCGTGTCATTTGCTGCCCGCCAGCCTATGCAGGTCTGGGAGTGTGTCTCCATCTGAGCAGAGTTATTGATTACAGCGTGTTTGGAGTAGCCGCTGGCTGGGTGCTGGTCATGGGTGCCTGCTCCAGATGGTGAGCACGTGCCGAGCTGCAGCAGGCTCAGTGCTTGCTGGTCCCCAAGTCCATGTGCCTGACCTGGTCCTGGGAAGGTTCCCTGGCCCCTAGGGAGCCCATCTAGTGGGGAAGCGATCTGCCCTCCCTGCCTTGTGTCAACAGGAACCAAAGTGAAATGTGAGCAGCTCTGCATGCCAATAGACTTATGCCTCCCCCCTGCCCCCTTCTTAGAAAGTCAGTGAAAACTCTTTGCTGGGAAGAGGAGCTGGAAGACTAAAACCTCAGGTGAATTACAGCATGCACCGCTTTGTGTTGTGGCAAGGTATCCCCCTGCATAGCCAACATTCATGGGTTTAATGGATTCATATTCTCCACCCTGCAGGCAGATGAGGCACAGAAATCCAGTGGGATTCACCAGCGGTCAGGCAGGAGATGTCCCAGTGAAAAGCAGCAACACCCCCCTCCTCATGCCTGGGGCACGCCGGGAGGCTGGGATTTCCCATGCGCTCTCCTGGTGATGATCCCTTTGTGCTAAGCGGTTTCTTCTTTTTTAATTTAAAAATCCACATTCCCACTTCCACATAGCTCGTTATCTCAGGGTGTGTGATGAGGTGTCCAGGGGTCTGTCCCGGCAGAGATGATGCAGAACACATTCGCGCAGGCTGTTACATCTGACCCCCCTCTCCCTCGGGGAGCGGGTGGTTTTCATTTCAGCCTCTTCCATTAGAAGCTCTAAGGGGAGCTCCATCTATTAACTGAGAACTGCAGGCCTGTAAATTTTGGCAACAAAAAGCCCTTGGAAGCAGATCATCTGTATTTTCTCAGGGCTGTATTTTCTCTTCACATATGCAGCCTTTGCTGGTCGGGAGGCAGGTACTGCTGCTGACTCCTTCTCCACATGTGCAGATTGATGGTGTCTGCTCCAGAGCCTGCTCCCTCTTCCCTTCCCTTCCTCTCCCTCTTGGTTTTGTTCTTTCCCTTTTAAGCTGTTTCTGCTTTGTTTGGGAGACTCCTTTAGCTGCCAAGTCCTGATGTGTATCTGTTCATTTCCTAGGGCAAACACATTGATCTGTGATTTCTGTTATGATACTGCAGATTTCTGATCCCTTTTTCTTTCCTTTTCTTTTTTTCTTTTTTTCTTTTTTTTTTTTTTAACTTTATCCTGCTGTCCAGGAGGTGGTTTCTGTGCTACGGAGAAGTGCAGTGTTTCTAGAAAAATGTGTGTTTCCCTGACTCATAGCTGTGCCTAATTGTGTACAGAGCTAGCGTCCATCCCTCTTAGTTCCAGTGTAATTCTTTGCAGCGTGTTCCTTTGTGATTGTGTTATTCCAGCAATAACAGCCACTCTTCTTCCAGATATTTATTCTTTTCATGAGTATCAGTATACTGGCAAAGGGTTGGGCTTTTTTTTCCCTTGCCTTAATGCTCTACTTCATAGCTCAAATCAGGGATTTATGCTTCAGGGATCTCGAAGAAGACTTTACTCTTTTCTGCTGCCTCTTTCCAGAAGCGCCATTTTCGTGTGTCAGGATTTGGAGTTCTTGGACATGTGTTACTGCTGCCGGGGATGCTGCTCGCCGTTTTTGTACTTGTATTTACTGCAGTGCTTTGCTCTTTAATTTTGTTGTTCTCTTTCTGGCGCAAAGGAGAAGTGATGCAAATGAAGGCTGGACCATTTGGGTTGCAGACAAACAAACCCTGGCCACCCTGAGAGCAGAGGCCAGGGGGCGGGGAGTGGGAGGGAAGTGGGCAGCATTTCTTCATTCTGCTCTGGGCATCCCATAAGAGCTCTGATGGAGAGACAACAGCCTGGACAGAGGTGGGCGAGAGCCCAAGGTGTCCAAAAGCCTTATACAGTGAGGGCGGGAGAAGACCATGAAAGTACGGCAGGGATGCCTCCCAAATATCCTGATTACCTGTATCACTCCTTTCCCTGTGCTGAGAATACCATGTTAGTCTTCTATCCTGGAAGACCTTATTTTTTATTATGAGTTAGTTTTACAGCACCCTGATGTGTGCTCAGCATTTTACAGTGCCGGGAGAAAGATGAGGTCCACGTGACAGATTTACCCAGCATTAAATCCTGACTGAGTTACAAATGGAAGATGCAGCATGGCTGTGTCCTGGCCTTCCTCCTGCCTTGCTGCCACAGCAGCTTTGAGCTGCTTCTATCTTTCTTAGCAGCATGAGGGGGTTTTCCTACCCCATGGCAGCCTTGCTGCCCGCTATGCTCTGCTCCTCACATGAGCCATCACTTTTGGTAGACAGGTGTCCCGTGAAAGCCGTGGTGAGGAGGGCATATGGCGCACAGCTCCCAAACAGGGATCAGCGAACAGCGCGGTGCCAGGACCGTTTGACAGCCTGGCACAGCCCTCCCAAGCCACCTGTGAGTGGAGGGAAAATGTTGGCATCTGACGAGGGCTCATTCACCCAGCCCAGAACCTCAGCTGCAAACTGTGCTGGAGCTGGTGGGACCTGGCAGCGGGCAGTAGCCATGTCAGGGTGGGTTTGCAGCTGGGAGCTGTGCTGGAGGAGGGCAGGCTGCCCTGGAGTCATGCCCTGTCTTGGGCAAGCTCTCGGTGCTCTGCCAGAGGGTGCTTGGGTGCTAGCAGCACCCTGGCCCTATTGTTTGGGCAGGAAAGGTATGGCTTGCCTCCTACAGTTCCGGGGATGCTCATCCTCCACCAGAAGCGAAATGAGGAGATGATGGGCCCTCTGCCCCATCCCTATCCCTGGGCGCTGCCGTCACCCACCCCGGCTGCGTGGGAACAGCTCCCAGGGCTAGAGCATGCCGAATTTCACTTTTCAAATGGGGCTCCTGGAGCCTGGCCAAGCAGCGCTTCATGTTGTCAAATATTTTGGCAAACCACATCTCAGCTTTAGTCTGAAGCGTCTTTCACTGGGGAAACAGCACTGAGCTGAGCAGCCAGCACAATCCTGGTGCAAAGGCAAGAGGAGCACAGCGCTGCTGGCTGCATCCTGCACAGGAGGTGCTGGGGTGCCTCCGCGTCCTGGCTGGGGTGCGCTGGAGACCACAGTTGGGCAGGATGATGGTAGTGAGCAGTGGAAGAGCCTAAAAAAGGTGTTTCAAAGTGATTGAAATGGTTTGTGAAGTCAGGCTGAGTGGGGCAAATTGTATTGACAAGAATAAGAAAACCCTAAAAAGTGATTTTTTAAGTCACTATTTTAGCGTTTTGTTCTGAAATTGCCCTGCATTAAAAATGGAATAAAATAAAGAAAAAAAAAAAAAAACACACCAAAAACCCAAACCAACCAAGCTCTAAGTAAACTAGAAATAAGGGGACTGTATTATTTTTTCTTTTACCAGCTCATTGGAAAAATGAAACATATTTGTTCTAGGTCAGACCAAAATGAGCAAAACAATCAGTTATCTGCAGAGCCACAGTGCAGGCTGGCTTTCCCTCTGCTCGCTCTCCTGGGCATCTTTGAAAGAATATCCAGTACCTTTTTCATGACGTTTGAAAGAAAGTATCTCTGGGGAGGGGGGAAAAAAGCAAGGTGTGATCCCAAAAAGTCTGCTTTTGCAGCTTGGATGGACCCATCTTTCCCTCCCACGGATGTCGCTCCTTTCCCCTGCCCGTCACGTTGTGTGGTTAAAGCACACGTACTCACGGCCCCAGCACCACGATGGGTTTTGAAAGCCTGAGAAATCCTCCGAAAAGCCTGGTTTCCGGCCAAAAAACCCGAGGTTACGCAAACATATGCATAGCTTGCAAACAGGCTGTGTGTGTTGGATGGAGAGCAGCTTTGTGAAGCAGGTGTGAGCTGATGCGGGAAGAGCTGTGCTGCCTGATGTCTGCGCCGAAAATCAGTGTCAGCCTGCAGACTAAAACCAGGTCTCTGGAATAGAAAATAAGCAACCAAGGAATAAAATTCCAACCCTGCAGCAACATCCCAAGCACAATCCCCCCAGATCCCCAGGTGGATGGATTGTGCCACCCATCTGGGTTAGGGCTGCAGGACCCCTTTTTGCAAGGCCACCGGCCCACCCAGAAGGCTCTGGGGTGGACCCCCTTTACCCAGGTTTCCCACCTGCATGCCCCCCAACACTCTGCTGCCATGCTGGTCGTGCCCTGCAGGACTCGCTCATGCCTTTGTAGAGGTTTGAAGGTGGATAGCTCCTTGACAAAGGCACCCCTGAAGTCTTGCAAGCTAGTGAAACCCCCTAAACCCCTGGTTTCTAGCAGCTGCCAGGGGAAAGCTGCTTTGGGTTTAAAATCTGTTCAGCGAAGTCATTCTGTTCTGAAAAACAGCAGCTGTCAAAGCATTGTGGTGGGGTTGCATTTATTACATATTAATAATTCCACATCAGATGTGTTTGCTTTGCAGTACCAAACTATTGGAAATATCAAGGTATTAGCACTCCTGAATGCAAATTGTCATCATGCAAATCTTGAGGTCTGGGAACCCAGCACAGTGCTCGTGTTACCCACAGTAAATGCTCCCTGTGCCAGTGAAAGCCATCATGGCAGGCTGCAACTCGGCTGTCCTGGATCTGCACTGTCCTAACTCTGTAAAAGCTGAGAGACCAGTGCTGTGGAAGATGTGAGTCCATCTTGCACCATCCTATACCTGTTGGCTGCACTTAAACCGTGACAGGGATGAAGCAGCTCTTGCCAGTGTGGAAGGAGGTGTGTGGTGTGAAAACTCAGATTGGAGAGAAAGGGGATGGCAGTGCTTACACTGTGGGATTTTTGACACCCAGCGTCGGAGGCTGAGCTGGGTAGACTTGCACTCCGGCATGGAGAGTGTCATTCAGAGCATATAAGCCTTTTTCTGGTCGCTATCTGGAGAGCCTTGTTTGGGGATGGTACCTTATCCCAGGTTGCTCCGTGGATCAAACACTGTGAAAAGGGCCAAGCCCCTCAGGGTGACTCGGCTGAGGAATGTCATCTTCCCCCTGTGCCCAGCTCCTCCGAGGCAGGCAGGGATGCTCTGTGTATTGGTAAGCACCAGCAGAACTGATTCTCATGGGGCAGCTGCAGGAGAAACAGCAGCAATGAGGCTGGAGAAGCCGTGAATGGGACCCTGCTGCTCGTGTGATTTCTTCAGGCTGATAAATGAGACTGAAATAGCTCCTCTTGCTCATTCCCTGGCCAGGCACAGACACTAGGAATTATCCCTCGAGACAGCTTTTTGCAGCCTCTGCCATCCCCCCACAAGGCACTAGACCCTGACAGAGCACAGGCCCTGTGCACGGCAGGACTGGCTTTCCCAGGCACTTTGCTACCAGTGGAGCATTTGCTTGGGCTTGCAGACATCGCAGGATCGTTCATCAATAATGTTTTTTCCTCACATTCCTCTCCTCCAGGTCTTGGTGGATATGGACATGCTTCCTGGCCTCTTTTCTCCTCCTGTCTTGGTTGGGGAAACTGAGGCACAGTGCTGTGGAGATGTGAGCACGAACATCTCCAGCGCAGACAAGTCTGTGGCAGAGCTGCGACCGAAACACAGGAGGTTTTGATGCTTCGCTTTGTGTGTCTGCTGTAAATGCACCTTCTTCTATTACTCACTGCTGCTCAGCATTAATATGAGACTCGTTTGAAGGAAATGTTGACACTGTTGGGTTTGTTGAGTTTTTTCATTTTTGGGTTTTTGTTTGTTTTTTTTTTTTTTAAGTGTGTCATGTGGGAGTTATTAAAAGAGTTGCCTACATTTTACAAATATTTCCAGGAACAAACTTGCCAGTGTCTGGGGGTGTGGAAGAGGGAGCGTGATGCTGACCAGCATGGGGCTGGCTGCCAGACCACGCTCTCCATCCATCCAACAGTCTGAACTCAAAACCTCCCTTCCCCCAGTGAATCAGTAACAGTGATGGGCCAGGGTGCTGAAGCATCTGCTTACCCCACTTTGCCTCAGCCGAGGTGACCAGAACCTGCTTTTCCCCTCCAGCCTGGCATGGGGGCCCATGGCCACCCTCCCCAGTGCACATTCATTTTGGGACATTTGCAGCATCCCCTATCCCCAGGGATAGTGGTGCCTGAATGAAGACTGCAAAGCAGCCAGGCTGCTGCCTGTGAGCTGCCTGCTCCTTCGAGGTACATGGGGATCTGACCCTTCCTGGGGGGCAGCTGTGATTAGCACCGTGCTGATGTCCACTGGAGATGTGGAATCACTGGGCCTGGAGGGAACCTGTCCCTAGCAGAAAGGCTTGTTAAAAGCCTGAGGGGGTGCAAGGAGCAACTGGGGGAGTTCTCTGGAGATCTCCAGGTGACGCAGAAGTGAAGAGTAATAGCATTTCTTGGTGCCACTGAGCACCTTGACCCCCACAGCCATAACTTACACAGTCATTACTCAGTGCCTCCTGCACCTGCCTGCCTCTATGAAGGATAACTAATAATAGTTTGTGGTTAAAATATTACCCTCAGATGATAATCTGTGGGGCATGGTTTATACAGAGCAGCTGCGCTGGGAGGGGGTAACCTCTCTGTCCTCGGTGAAAAGTTGTTTTGTGCTTGTGATGCTGGCTCCCAGGCCATAGGGAAAGGGATCCTGTAGGACATAGGATTTTGCAGGTGCTGTGCGTGGCTCCATGTTCCCCCAACAAGGCAAGGTACAGGGAAAGGTCTTTTACCACTTGCAATAAGAGTGGTTACCATGCTTGCAGACAGAAATTATATCAGTGAAACCTCAGCAGACGTCTCACCCAGATGAGCCAGTTATGCTTTAACACGAATCCACGCAACACCATTTTACCAGAGCTGTTACCTCCCTCTGAGGATGGTGGTTCCTTGGGGCCGGGTGGCCAGGATAACACTGGAGCAGGATTTCAGACTGGCTCTTGAGGCTCAGAAGAGGTTTGGGGACAGACAAGAAAAGTCTCCTGCAAGTGGGTGGCAGTGACGCAGGGCAGAGCGATGGTATTGCTGGTATGCCGAGCACCTTGTTTATTATGCTTCAGACATGTCACAACAGTGCTGGGTTGTGTAATGGTTTCCAGGAGATTTTCCTCCTTTCAGCTTTTGGGGCTCTCATTCCCAGGGTTTGGTTTCTGCCAGTGGTGGAATGTGGTAGAGAGAGAATGAGTTAAAATCAAACCTTGCTCAGGTGGGGTTTTGCATGGAGATAGCAAGTGTGTGATAAGAGAGAGGGAGGAGAAGACTCCTGCCTTTCTAAATTGTTTCTTTTGTGAGCATCATCCTTCCTGAGAACTTACAGGCACAGGGTGAATGATGGGTGCAGTTTTTGATCTTGGTAGTCTGATGTTACTCCATTTCATGCAAGCTGTACACCCTGGCACTGGGCATTTCACCTACAGGGAGTTAAATATTTCTTGCTAGCACAAATCAGGGGTGTAATTTGACAAATGGCCTTGCCTTCTCGCCGCAGGAGGCTGAAGATCCCGTGATCCAGCCCAAGCACTTCTGCAGCACCCCTTCTGCTCCTGTCTGCCTTCCCTGCTGAGCCCAAGCCCTCCTCAGGCCCAACTTCAGCATGTTTTTCCCTTCCCCTTTGCTCCTGTGCAATTTTCCTCTCCTTTTTCTACCTGCCTGGGACAGGAGAGTTTGCATGAGGCAATGCAAGAGCCCTCAGCTGCTGCTAGGTGCAAGCGCAGAGAAAGCTCGGCTCCCTCCTGCGTCCCCAGTTTAGGGCTTGGATAAATCTGCAGAGTTGCCAGTCAGCAAACTCGAGCTCCTCGCTCGGCATGGGCAGCCCAGGAGTTTCAGAAGCTTAAGATATTGCACAACTTGGAAGAATTATCACTGGGAAAATTGCTGCAGCACCCCGGGGACATTCAGCTGTCCACCACAAGCGCGGAGGCATTCAAGCTTCTCCTTGAAGCGGCTGCAAGAATTTCTCAATTTGGCCATCTTTGTTTTCCAGGACCTCTTTCGGCACGTTGGCTGAAATCTTCCTGGCCCAGGCTGTGCCCCCACCTCGGGGGGATTTTCTTATTTTTGAAAACTCCAGCTAAATTCTGGCACAGTTATAAGGAATTGAGGGAAAATCTTAAAATGGAAAATGTTGGGCAAGCCCAGATAGCGTTGGAGGGGTTGGCACAGTGAGGACAGCCTGATCAGGCTTCCTCATGCCACTGGCCACTGCACTCAGCTAGGCATGGCACAAATGGGGTTCAGATGTGGGAGGATGCTTCCATCCCCGCTCCAACAGAACACAGCAAACAGCGAGGTACAGTGACCCCAAACCTGCTTCACAGTACATTTCTCCGCCAGGAGGTGCTGGGCAGTGGCTAAGAGGGACCCATTCAGCTCTCTGCCATGTGCAGGCTCCTTGCACACCCAGGCTTTAGCCCTCAAAAGATGAGTTGCACCATGTTGCTGAGCCTACTGAAGGTCCCCCTCTGCGCTTCCCTTGCAAAGAATGAAATAACCTGGAAGCTGTTGGTCTCTGGAAGCAATTTAGCATGGGACGTGGCTATTAATTTAAATAGATTACAGAAATTTGAACTAAGCTGCATATAAATCTTCTGACCGGCTCTTTGGGCTTTGGTCTCTGTTGTTTACACTCTTTTTTTTAATTGTGTTTTATTGATTCCTGAGGCTGTGATGTCTTGGTCGGAGCTCTCTGCTCCCTTTCTGGGCACGGATGGCAAGCAGCTTCATTCTTCCACACGTATCACCTTTCAGAGCTACTGTGAGTAGGACACAGATGTTGTTAGGTCTCAGGTAAAGCCATCAAAGGTGGACGTTCAATCAAGTTTGACATCATCTTCAACCTGAAGGCAAACGGGTTGGTTTTGATTAGCAGCTCACGGGGCTGAGCCTAACCCGTATCAGAGCTGCTGCTGCTACTTTACCTGAATGGCAAAACCACAGATGGTAATTATAATGATAAGTGCTTACAGATTTCCTAACAACAAAGATAATTTGTTTGCTCCATGCCTTTTTAGAAGGGGAATTTTGTTTTGGTGACTGGGTGGCTTGTGAGTCAGTCATTGCCCTTTCACCCCTCTGTCCCCAGCTCGGCTGTTCTCCCCAACATGGCCATAGACGTTGATCCAACAAAAAAGGTCCCACAGAGTTTGGTCTTCTCTGCAGAGGAGCTGTCCTGGCATGCTGGGGAGGCGGATGCTGTGCTGATGCCCCTGGGATGGCCTGGGATGTTGGGTGTGGGATATGTGCTGCTTTCTCCTCTCCTTATACTTGTGCATGCAACTTCTGGGGCAATTGGGGTGAAAACTTGCTGCTAGGCTGCCCTTGAGCTACTGGACTGCTGCTGCTGGTCCACAGCAGGGTAAAGGCTCAGCCACATCCCCTGTGCTCACCCTATCTTCCCACCGCGGAGGGGTGAAGGGGCAGCATGTGAGTGGCCAGGGTTACGCTTCTTATTTTGGGAACCACTGACAAAACCTGTGTCTTTTCTCCTGGCTGAAGGTGACCCAGCATCCAAAGACCTGGGAGGAAAAAGGGACTTGTCACTGCTGATGTTTGACAGCTGGAGGTCTCTCTCCACCCTGCAGCCACTCTCCCACACTGGAGACGGGTTACCTGTAAATTAAGCCAGCTGGTGCAGGGGGCAGGGGGCTCGCCAGCAGCCCTGGCCCATGTCCACAGCCATTCCCGGGCAGAAAGCCCATGGGCAGGCTCAGACCCCAGCTTGGCAGCAACCGAGGGCAGCATCTTGCCTGTCGTGTGGGCAGGCAGATAATAGCTTTGATTTCTGGGTCTCGCTTTAATTATAATGGAAGGACGTGGATCGTTAAGTGCTCGCTTTGCTTTCCAGCGATCCCTCCCGGCTGCCAAGTGCGCTGGGCTAACAAAAGCATTCCTCTCCCCGCCGGGGCCGGCCACGGCAGCCCGTATGGTGAGCAGACGGAGGCGATTAATGCACACAAGACCAGCCTGCCCGGCTCCTGGTCCCTGCACACAACCTGACAACATTGAGCAGTCCCTCTGCAAGGAGAAACTACCCTTGGAATACAGACCTCCTCCCAAACGCACCCTTACACCTTAATGCCTCTCTGTCTAGTACCAGCAGAATACCTGCAGGGTCTTGCCCCAGAGTGTGTTTTTCCCCTCCCACAGCTTGGATCAGATGATTTTCTCTGTGCCAATAGTACCTGGAGTTGTTCAAGATATGGATATTGATCTTGTTCATATTTGTTGCCTTAATGAGTCACAAATTCTGTCTGCAAGCAGAGGTGGTTTGGAGGTGCCGGCTGGCTGCTGCTAACCTGCCTTTCTGGAAGGGTAGGAATTCCAGCAGATTTTGAGAACTGGTGTTTTCTTAGATTCCTAAAGGAAATTACACTAATTGCAACAACCCCCATGTCCCTGCAGAGAGCAGATGCGATAGGATCTCCCCAGATACCTGCTCCTGATGACAGTAACCTTCCTACAACTCTTATCCTGTACCACAGCACTGAAGGACCCACAGCGAATGATCTGCCAGACCAAAACACTTATGGCTGCTTAGAGACCAAATTGTTCCTGTGCTGGTTCATCTTTTGGCTGTGGACGGTTAACCGGGCTGAGCAAAGACATCAGCTTACTGCGTGGCCAAGGGACCTGGTCTGTGAGCTGCTGCTGCTCTGATCTTGGCTGTGGCCAAGATTTCATTATTTTGAAATGGTTTTAATATCCATGCTGCACTAATATCTGCACAGGGCATGGTGTGCGGGGTCACAGCACGGTGCTAGTGTGGAATTAATATAAATACTCCGTAAGGTATCTCTAAACAATGGTCCCATATTAATCAGCTTAATATTAATCAGCTTTCTCCTCTGCTCAGATCTAGCATAGCCCCCACTCCAGAGTGAGACGTGGTGCTCGTCTGGGGATGCAGGCTGTTTCCGGAGTGATGGCAGGAGCAGGACAGTGTGCTTCTCATGTCTCTCAGATGCTCCTCAATAGGCTTAATTTAAACATTAACTCCCAATTTGCCTCTGGGCTCAGGGCATGGAAAAAATTAGAACAAAAGGAGAATTTTCTCAAGAAGCTCTAAGTGAGTAAAGCAGAGTTATAACAGAAATAGTTTTTGACCTTAATTATGGCTTCTAATGGAAATAGTTGTGCAGCCTCAGAAGCGGGGTTTGGTATGTGCAGGCAGATCTGAGCTGAGGATGGTGATGGGAGGACAGTGAGAGCTTGGTGGCCTTGACTGCTCACTCACAGGAGGCTCTCAGAAAGCAGGGCTAGAGCCAGCAAGGGGAATGTTCCTCAATGCCACCACCCGCAGCTCTGGCTCACTCCATCAGGAGCTGGGTCTTCACTTTGTTTCTGCCTTGGACAAGAATATAGATGGCCTCAAGTCTCTCATCACTGCCACAGGATATGCAGCCAGGCACCCGGCACCTCCGGACAGGGGAGCTGGGAGAGGCTGTAATTTCCCACCGGGATCAGGAGGGGCAAGTCCCAGCATGAAGGCAGCATGGCCTGCCCTGCTCGGCTCCAGCCCTGGGCAGAGGCTGGGGGGAGCGGGCTGGCAGCCTGCCTCTCTCATCTCCTCTCCTCTCTTTTCCTCTCCTCCAGGGAAGCGGTTGTCTGCTGTGAATGGCAATACGATAAACTCCAGTGCTGCTTTCCAGGGATAAATGATGCCGATGAGAACTGCTGACCTGCGGAGATACTTGTTTGAAGGAACCAGATTGCAAAATAATCATGCGGTGTTAGCCAGGGGTGGGAGCAGGATGGATTAATTACTGAAGAGGAAGCACATCACCTCTGGTGTTGGGTCAAACGTCCTCGCTCTGGAAATCTGGTGTAATTATTCCTGCTCTAACAGTTCACTTGGCACCACCTGGGAGTAATGGTATGTGGAGCTAAAGTGATTTAGAAACCTTCATTTGGGGCAGTAAAGGGATGCTGGCTCTTCAAGGGGCTAGGGATCACCTGGCTCGTCTTCTCTCCTGCCACAAAGGTATCTGAGCTTCTTAAACCACTAGTCCAGCAAAAGCCTTGCTTGTGGCTATGGAAATTCAGGGGGGACATGTGGCTGAGTAGCATGGCTGCAGGGCTGGAGGACACCAGCCAGGACCATTGCTATCAGTGGGGCAAACTGGGATGATGGGAGACCTAGAGGGGCTTGAAGAAAATCTGACCTCCACCTGTGCCTGCCCACTGCCAGGAATTATCATGGAAAATTACAATGACATCTTTCAAGGGATCACTCTCCTTCACATCTGCAGCAGTGAATGGCTGGGGAATGGCAGCCTCTCTCCCCTGGTACACTGTGCAGAACTCCACATCCCACCATTTCCTTGGCAGACCTCAGCCAGCTTGAGGCTGTCCACAAAGGGAGCAGTCATCTCCCAGGGAGATTCATCTCTCCTGGAATTCCTTGCAAAAAATGTGGGTCACTTCCTGGTCAAGAAGGAAGGTGGGGTGCAGCGAGCCCCCTCCAGGCCTCTGTGGGGTCTCCTGGAATGCACTAGTGGCATGTATCCTAATTTCTTGCTGCCAGAAGCAATGTCACAAATGTGACCGTGAGGAGAGACCAGGGCTGCAGCAGCTCTGTTTCACCTCCCAGGCTGGGAGTCAGTGACCTGCAGTATCACAAAGGCAGCTTCTGCCTTTAGTAAGAGCAGAGGGATGATGACCTGTTCCCTGGCAAGGACCAAGGGCAAGGTCTCCTCAGGTGATCAGGGCCCACCAGCCACCACCAAGGCACATGTCCTTGCATTTTCAGCTCACAGTTCTTGAAAAGAGTGGGAAACCTGATGACTGGAAGAGGTCCTGGAAAGAGTGCTGGGAAACCTCAGCCCCAGTGTGGTGGTTGAGCTATTTGGAAAATTCAGGCTTTCTCGATGAAAACGAAAACATGTTAGTTCCCTTCTGTTGCCCATGTCTCTGTATAGGCTGCAGAAATAAAGCAAGTGTTTAACGTGCAAGTGTTTAACCCTTTCAAGATTTCTGTTTATACATAGCATTAACTAATATAAAGAATCATTCGCTGCATTTTGACAGTTACTGTTTTAAAGTTCTTATCACATTTATTTCTTCTTTTATCATGGTTTTCGTATTGTGTGGTGAAGATTCGTCTCTTTCCTTGCCTAGTTTATCTATAATTCAGGACGGTTTTATACTTAGCTTATAATTGACTTTTCCACGCTGCAGCATCTCAAACAATAACTATTAATATTCAGCAGTCTATAGTGATAAAGATTTCCATTTACTTCCTTTTACTTAACCATGTGAATATACGGCATCCTATCTCACACAGTTAATAGTGAATTCATTTATATTTACTTTCCATTATCCCATATAACAATATTGAAAGAGTGAGCGCTGCGGTTTGGGGACATCTGGCTCCTACATGCCTTCTCTGCCCACCTCACACAAAGGGGAGCTGGCATCTGCAGGTCCCAGTGTTGCTGTTCTGTTGGGGGACCATCACCCTTCAGGTCTTCCTGAGGCTGGGGAAGAAAGTGGAGCTGACCACGAAGAACAGCACTTCTGCCTTCCTATTCTCCAGGAGCAGGACCTGGGTCCTGCCATTGATGAGGATGCTGCATTCACCTCCTGCAGTGTTTGCAGACAAAAAGCAGTTGTCTCAAAACCAAAAAAGAGTTACAGGTGGTGTAAGAGGACTGTGAGCTGAGCCAGAGTATACTGGCTGCAAATGGGCAAAATGCCTTAGTACTCTGCCCTGGGGTTCTGGTACAACTCATTGTGAGGGGTATTGCCATGGATGGATGAGTGTGCAGGGCAAATTGATGGTGGAAGGAGCTGAGGGCCTGGGAAGGCAGAGCAGCTCATTGTTGAAGGGGACTGTGCTGCAACACAGAGCCAGGATCCTGGTCCCCTGCCTCAGGGGCTTATGGTGTGAACTTACACAGGACTGGTGAGGAAGCCTGAGGATACAACAGTCCAATCCCCCATCCCTTTTGCTACTGTAAGATGCACAATGGTGACAGGTTCAGCTGGGAGGGTCTGAACACCAGTGCTGCATCTGAGGCTTTGACCCACTGCTGTTAGTGCCAGCAATTGCAAAGGCATCTTGGCTCTGCCTTCGGGGCTTTATTCTGCTGCAAAACCTTCTCCTGCAGTGCAAAGGCATCTTATGACAGGGTGGTGCTAAGATCAGAGCCAGGGTGGCAGAGATGCCAGGACAGAAACTGTTGGGAAACCCCAGACTCACTCACTCTGGTGCTGGGCAGCAGCAGATGAGCAGCCATCAGCAGAGGACAGGGTGATGAGAGGGCAAGCTGCCCCTGGCTGCTGGGGTATGGGGATGAAGCCATGCAGATTTCCTTCTCATTGTGTCCATTGATCTGAAAGCTGGATGCCTTCACCACAGCATGTTGGGCTTTGCATGGGACCCTCTGGAGAGGCTGGCACCACCCGTCTGCCCAGGCTCCTGGCACACAGCTAGTGCTGCAAGTGTGGGAAACAGTGCCCCATGGAAATGCCCTCTCCTCTGTTCATCTCCCTAATGGAAGGTGAAGCAGTGACTGGCTGCAAAAGCCACAGTGGGCTGGGTATTAATTGCAGCTGTATGGAGCTGTTGCAACTAAGCTCTTCCTTGTAATTATGAAAAATGTCCTGCACAGGGGAGAAGTGGCAGGGCAGCTCCCCCCTGCTTGGAGAGAATGACTTTCCCAGGCAGCTTTCCTCCAAAGAAGAGGGGCTCTTCATGCTCTTCGCCCCAGCCACCCACAGAGCGGGACTGTTCCCACCGGTGCTGTTGCTGAGCTGTTCCTGCGCTTCACGGCTAGTTAAGGGCTAGTGAGGTTAAACGGATAGTCCATTAATCTTGGCCCCGCCGAGGTCAGAGCCGAGGGACACACATGCAGCGGGAGATTTATGGCCAGCCTGGGCCTGCGTCCCCTTCCTGGGGCTGCTGACAGAGGTACCCAGCGCAGCAGGCGTCTGCCAAGTGCTGGCAGGAGGGACAGCATGCCAGTAAGCTGCTCCCTGGAGGTGATGTCCCCAGCATGTCTGCTGCTTTCCCCCAAAAAGGGCTGTTTTGGCAGTGGCTGCTGCCACTGCAGCCCTGGTTCAGCCCTGGGTAATAACTTGCCCTGCAGAGATGCCTCAAGAGCAAAGCTCTCACCCCAGCCTCCTTCACAGTCTTCTCTGCCTCAGTTTCCCCATTTTTAGATGAGTTGTAGTCTCCCAAGCTTCACAGGACCCAGAGCCCATCGTGGCTGGTGCAATGCCCAGCCCAGCCTGAGGGAAAGCTCTGGTGCCACTGGAGCAGCCATCCCCAGTGTGCAGCGGGTGGGATGGAGCTGGCCCGTGCTCCAGGGTCGCTGCAGCCTCCAGGAGCCGGCGGCTGGCTCTGTAGCACGTGCAGCAATGGATTTTCCTCTTTTCTAATGTTCCTTTTGGCCTCTGATCAGAAGTGCACGCTATCTGCCTGTTATTAGCCTGCCTGTTGCTATCTGCCCCGGGAGCAATCGCCAGGTGAATGAATAAACACAACAGCATTTAGCAAGATCTGAAAGGAGATGCGATGATAATTTCTTTCCTGCAAATTGTACACGTTCATGTTTTCAGTGCACTGAAGGCAATTAGAGCAGAGTGGAGCTGGCAAGATGAGGGGCGATGCTGAAGAAGCTGCAACTATGGAGCCGTAATAACAATTTAGATTCTATTTAGATACACGTGGCTACAAGTCGCGTCTCAATATTGAATCAATCGACACAGACAAATGAGTTAATATGTAGGCTTTTGCCAGAGTGGAAGAGAGGGACCAGCCTTTTAGAGACAGCCAGGTGTGGACAAGCGGATGATCGTCTAGGACAGATCCAGAGCTCCCAGAGAGCATGGAGGGGAAATGGAAAGGGGCGATCCTATGAGGAACAAATGGCTTTTCTCGCAGCTTTTGGCACTCTGGGCTGGCTTATGCTCAGCATCGATTGGGGAGGTATTTTTAGAGGCAGTCTGGTATTTGTTAACCTTCTCATGCAGAGTGGAGCTCACTTCTAGAAAGCATGTGTGCGCACACGCGTGCGAAAGGCAGGAGAGATCCCGCCAGAGATAAAGAGTAAGTAGCCAGCCCCAGCCAAAGGCTGGGTGCAGCTGTATAAATACGCAGTGGCCCCCTTGCCCCCACCTCCTCACGGCTAGTGGGGCTGGTGACACTGGAGAATGCTTTGCTGTCATTAGTTAATTGAGCTGCCTATGTTAAGAAAAGGTTATGTATTTCTCCTGATAGTTTTCCTTTGTGAAACTGACAGGATGTCCTGCAATAGCAGTGGTAATGCCCCGGCTGGGGAATTGGAGCAAGTCTTCCCTATGGTGGGGATCGTCTTCTCTTTTCTTTGCCCTCTTTTCCTTTTTTCCTTTCCGTACAATGGTGGTTCTGCGGAGGATGGTGAGCCCCAAGCCTCCCTGCGCGCTTGCCTCCTATAAGTGATACCCCTGCTGCCGCCCTGTGCAGGTCTGCCTGCCCGCCTGGGGACCACCAGCAGCGTGGGCCCTCAGCCCCTTACTTGCTACAGGGACTGATGCACGGTGGCTGCTGTCCCCTTGCAGCTGGGCACAGAGCACCTGGGAGAGGAAAGGGGATTGGATACTTGTCTCTGGTGCTGGAATCACAGCAGAACCATTGCAGTTTGCCAGGGCTGTTCCCACAGGGATGGAGGGCTCCACCAAATTGTACTCACGTGCACAGTGCTGCCAGAGTGGTCCCCAAGCGTCTACAGCTTGGCTGCATCATGAAACCCATTTCCCTGCAAGCGCTTTTAATGCGTACCTCTCAAGACTGAGTACTGGGGGCCTGGGAGCCAGTCTCCTTCCTCTGCCTTTGCTCTGAGCTCTGCTGTTCTGCTGGGAGGTTTTCCCAGATGGAGAAGGGTCTCGCCTGGGATTGCTGTGGACAGTGAGGCAGGCTGCTCAGCAGGCTGGTTCCAGGAGAGAAACAGGAGTGCAGGGTGTCCTGGGAGGCTGCAATGGATCGAGCTGTAGCTGCCTGGGTCTGGTGTTACAACCTCGAGCCTTTTGCTGTGGGGAGAGCAGAGCCCCTCATGCTTTCTAGCACTGGCAGAGAGGGAGGCACAGGGAGGGTTAGCTGTCTCTAGGTGCAAGGATGCCTTTGCTGGGACCTTGGCGAAGGTGCATCTCACATTCCTGCTTAATGGTCGCTTGAACCCCCTGTGCCTCTGAAACCTCCCAGGAGCTCAGCTTCTCCTGGGGACAGCAGAACTGACTTTCAGGATGATTCATCTTCCAGTTGATGTCCCTCAGGTGTTTACGTGGAACAGAGGGCTGTCATTATCCACTCCCTCCCAGCTGGGGCACTGAGGTGGAGGAGCAGGCTGGGCCACTCCTGGCTGGGATGGCTGCACCCACAGGAAGAGTGAATCTGGCCATGCCATGCAGCGTGGCCTCCAGGCTGGCTACCATAGCCGTCCTGACCCTTTGCAGCAGGAGCAAACACCCCCATCCCACTGGGACCCGCTGCTCCCCATGGAGGGGATGTGTCCTCCAATGAGGGCCAGGAAGTGAAGAGTGTGCATGGCAAGCCAGCACAGAAGCACTGGGCATGCAGGGTTTCACATGCACTTCTCCCAGGGGGACGCTTATACCAGCATAGCACATATCGCAACAGCTTTTGCTCAACCAGTTGTCTCCTGCCTCCTATGTCTGCAGGTTTCCAACGAGCCTGCCTAAACCTCAGTGCTTTTCTTCCCCAAAACATCTCTGTTTAGTGCTCTCAGTTCCTGAACCAGGCAATCACTTGGCAACTGATCTGCCAGCGAGGCAGTGCTGCGCCTGCTTAACAGCCAGCCATGCGGACTGGTGGCAAGCTTGGCTCAGCTGACGTGACCTGCCTGCATCCTCTCAGCCATCCAGGCTGAGCAGCAGAGCCTGCTGCCACAGAGCCTTGCAGAATACATGCCATAAAACCAGTACCAAGCTGGAGGAAAACCCATAAGAGGTGGCCGGGTGCAGCGTGGCAGCGACACTGGCCCTGGCACCACATCACCACAGGAGGAAATGTGACCCCAGGCAGCCGCCAGGCCAACGCCGCATTGCTCCGCTTGGGGTCAGAGCCCAGCCCGGCAGTGGCTGTGTCCATGGAGGAGGTCGCTGACCCCAGCTTCCCACCACTGCCTGTCGCGGGGAGGTCACCGTGGGCCCCTCCGCCGGCACAGCGGTCACTGGCTGCTCTGTAATTAATCCCAGGCAAAATTAATCAGTTGACATCCGACAGCTGAATAGTGGATGGCAATTGCTCTGGGGCTGTGCCTCCTCCGACTGGCAGTGCTGGACCCGGCCGAGAGCCTCTGCCTCCCGTTTAGAGCCAGGGGCCACACCGGGTCTGTCCAGTGCTGCTGTCACTCAGCCTGGCCCAGACGTGGGTCTGCTGCTTTCTCCTCTGTTTGCTAACAGCCTATGGGAGGTGGAAGTGACCCTGCCAGAGGTGTCATGGGGACTGCCCCATTGCACAGAGGGATGCTTGAGGCCATGGGTTAAGCTGCTGAGGAACAGGAGAGCATTAATTTACACCACACAGCCTGATTTGCTTGCAGACAAGACAGCATACGGCTGAGCTTGCTCTTGCCAGGAGGACCCTTCATACCCTCCTTGAGTGGTGGATGGAAGAAACATGGTCCTGTCAGCATCTTGGTTAAACGGCACTTGACACCTACCAGGTGTCTCCCTGGGGACTCCAGGAGGTTTGCTGGTGGCAATGGGTGATGTTTCCTGCCAGTCACATCAGAGTCCTCCTTTCAGAATGGTCACCCAGCACGGCTGGGATATAGTCAAAATATCCTGGAGTTGTGTTTGTCAATCTTCATTCCCAGTGGGAAGATGCTTTCCAATCCGTGCAGAGAAAATCAGTCCTGGAACCATGGCAGGTTTCAGTGGGACCAGCTGTTTCAGTGACCACACTGCATTCCCTTCATTGTAGAGATGATGTCTTCCCTGACTGTGCCTTCCTATTTCCCACTGCTTCACTCCCTCCTCCTGGCCTGAGCCTTTAATCCTTCCCCCGCAGGCTCTGCTGCTTTGGATTTCTAATCACAGCCAGTAGATGCTGGAATTAAAGATCTGATCTAATCGACACCCCTGAATCCGTAACGAGACTCCACTTTAGATTAATCAGTCATTAGGCCAAAATGCCAACACAGTGCTGAAAGCTATTTGTCTTTACAGCCACACTTTCTTCTTATTTGTTTCATTTTAAATTACTCTAGAGGGCTCAGCTCTTCCCCTTTTCCTCCTTGGGAGAGGGAGCAGTTTCACAGCCCCAAGTGCTGACCCTCTTGTGTCCCTTACAAGCAGCCTTGGATGCTGGTGGCTCTGCTTCTCTGCAGATCTGCTAATTTGGCATGTAAAAAGAGCAAGGTCAAACCTGACCACAAATGCAAAAACAAGCGGTTGTTGCGGGAGTGGGCACACCCCCTTGCCCATAGGAGTGCTGCTGCAGGGTGGCAAGGCTTCTGCTCCAGCCCTGGTTTGTGTTTTGCTTGTCTCTGAGCATGGGGGATGCTGTGCAGCCACGGGATCTCACAGACATGATGACAGTGCCAGCAGCTGTGTCATGTATGCTGCCTGGGCTGGGGTGCAGCGTGGATGCAGTGGATGTAAGGTGTAAGGGTGAGAGCAGCCGGGGTCCAGTTTTGGTGACCTTATTCCTGCAAAGGATATGGGAAAACAGTAACAAGATCAGAAACAGGCTCAGATACATGGTGGGGCTGAGCTGCAAGACCTGCTTAGTGTGAGAAATTTAAGGATCCCAATCGGTTGATCAAAGGAGAGGAGACCTGAGCTGCACCAGGGAAAGATATCTGATAGCAGAGGCTTCTCCAGCTTAGCAGGTAAAGCAGGATGCCACAGCTGGAGGTTTCAAAGGAGGAAAGAAAAATTAATTCAGGCGCAAATATTTATCTGGGACAGAAATCAACTGCTGCAGCAAGGGGATGCTGTGGGTCCTTTGAGCATGGGGTCCTTAAATCTGTGGGT
Source organism: Coracopsis vasa (assembly GCA_026283785.1). Taxonomy (NCBI): domain Eukaryota; kingdom Metazoa; phylum Chordata; class Aves; order Psittaciformes; family Psittacidae; genus Coracopsis; species Coracopsis vasa. The sequence goes on from JANHGB010044523.1 coordinate 109,698, forward strand.
ATTGCTCAGATGCTGAAGTCTAACTTCCTACACATGCCAAAGGAACTGATGGGGAGTTTTCTCTGCCACGTGCAATGCAGTGCTAATGCCTGTGGCCTCCTCTGGCTCTGCGACATGAATAAAACAAAACCAGCTCTCAGCTCTTTCACGCACACTTCTTTGGACATGGAGGGGGTAGGAGCAGGGTTTGCAGTGTGTCTCTGTGGCTCAGCCTGCTCACACCTCTGTCCCAGTACCCTCCTGCCAGACAGCTGGGTAAATCTGATAAGGCACCCAGGGTTAGACTTTATCTCACACAAGTAATTTCTGAAGCATGCCTTGTTTTAACCAGGCCTCCTGCTTTTCCTGGGGAGCTGCAAAGAACTTCCCTCAGCTCACAGGGAATAGCAGCCAATCTGTAAAACATGGCTGGCTGGGAGGGCTTGGGAGTCATGCTGGGGATAAAGCCTGGCTGTGCCCACCATCCTTGGGAGAGCAGCAGGGAAGCAAAGGGGAACATGCAGCCTGTGCTGGAGCCCTGCCACAGGTTTAGCTGCCTGATACTGAGCATGTCTTACTGCTTCTTCTCCCTGGCTGCTTTAAAAAAGCGAGTTTCCAGCTCCACAGGAGCTAAGCATCCTTCAGGAGCGGGACTGCAGGCAGAGGTGCAGATGGACATTCTCTCCCCATGCTACCCTCTGCTCCATGCTCAGCACCCTGATGAGACGTTGCCTTTGGCCCTGAGCATTGGTGCCTGAAGGCGCTGGAGCCACCTTTGAGGGCTGCATCAAGCAGCATTGCAGCAGGGCTGGACCCTCTCAGCAGCCAGAGAGAGCAGACCTCCCATGGTCATCATAACGACTTGGGGAAGGGGAGATGGGGATGTAACTGGCACGAACAGCTCCTCCTCTGTAAACCCTCTCTCCCACCCCATGCTGGTCACATGCAACACCCCTTCCCCACCGGCACTTGTGGCTGTCACCCCCAGCAGCCAGCCTGGCTCCAGGGGTAGCCGCCATAGCTGCCCTGCAGCCCTCAATTGGAACAGCCCCCCTTGCAGCCGCAGCCCTGGCTTGCAGCCTGTGTTTCCAGCCCGGCAGCGGAAGTTGGGAGCAGGAGATTCCCCACGGCAGGGGCCAGGATGGTCACCCCCAGGGGCCAGCCCCTTCCCTCTGGCCACTACAAGGGGGATGAGGGACCAAAATGTGCCAGGAGCTTATTCAGGCTTTTCGCTGAAGGAGGGGAGTTTATTGGAAAACACCTGGAATCTATTAGGCCTGGAATATGGAGTCAAGGTTTTGCTGCCTGCAGGCAGCTCAAGTATAAATAGCGGCAAAGGGTTTGTTTTGACTACTTTAAATTGTGCAGGTTTCGTGCCCTGTGAATTGGGAGTTTGAAGCTGCTCCTAACGTAATAATCCTCCCGCTTCCCCCTCCTGCCCCAGTGGCCAGGAATCTGCACCTTGTTCTCTTCTCCTTCTCATTCCTCTCTTTGTTTGACTATTTTCCCTATTTCCCATCTGTTTATCACAAACCTCCCTCTTCCTGGAGCCTTCAGGAGTCTCTGAGGAGGGGAGGGCTGGAAACATTGCACGCAGGGAAGTGGAGGGGAAAGTTTGGAGCGTTACAAAAAAACCCAGAAAGCTGAGGGTAAAAAAGAAAAAGGAAACAAAAGCAAATGCCAAAATATCAGGTCAGATCCCTCTGTGTGGTAGGGGACAGGCCCCCCACCCCTGGGTAATGCCATGAGCATCACCACTGCATTCTGGCCGGTAACAGAGCAGGGAGGTTTGCTGGGAAGCCGCAGCTCCACCGTAGCCCCATACTCTCATACTTCCACAGCTGCTGCCACAGCGGCAGCACTCCTGCTAATGCTGTAGTAATAGAGCAGTGTGAGGCTCCTAATGGAAATGCTACATCACTGCCAGCACGGGGTCCTCTCGGTCCCGGTGCTAATGGTTATTGCTACTCTCTTGTGCCGATGCCACCGTGCCAATGTGCCTGGCAGTTCCAGGAAGAAACTGATGCAGCCTCTGCTCCAGGGAGCTGCTGCTCCAAATTAGACCATACATCTGTGAGGAGAAGGAGGAAGAGAGGTCTGAGGGCTGTGGACTCCTGGAGGAGGGGCAGGCTGTCAGTGTCATTACTGTGTAGGAGAGAGGGGTGACCACCAAGCTGCCCCAACCTGCCGTGGCCTTTCCCCAGCATCATGTCTCCCCATCAGGACCATGCTCCCTGCCTGAGGTCAGCCCTTGCATCCTGCCCTTGACATGGATCCTGACTAAGTGCCTTCTCAAAATGTTTTGGCATCACTCAGTGCAAATAGCTGCATGAGAGGCGGTGCACAAGAGCACCCATACGGTGCAGCAGCCACACGAATGGAGCTTCTGCTGAGTGCACCATGGTGGGACACATGAGGCCCCAGTGCTTGTGTGGGGCTGACCCACGGCCCCCAGCCTCCAAGGAGAAGCACCATGAAGGCCTGGGGCTGCCACATATGGCGAATAACAACTCTTTCCCCGGCTTCAGAGGTAGCCATCTGTGCTGTAGACCTGAAAGTCAAACCCTGCTGACAAGCCATCTGGGGTGTCCAAATGACTGCACATGGTGCAATTTATTTTCCTACTTTTCCTTTTAATCATTGGTTTATTTCATTCGTCTGGTGAGAAAACAGCCTTGAAAACCAAGGGTTTATGTCCTGGAAAGAGCTTGCAATGGCTGGGTGGCTGGGTGCACAGTGAGCACAGCTGCTGGCTTCTTGGACGCTTGTTGCATGTGGCCACTGGCTGAAGTCAAGCCCGGGGGACCAGGAGCCCCTGTGTGAGGACCAGGGTCAGGCTGCCTGGAGACAATACCAAAACACTAATCCATAGGAGTAACAGTGGCAGCAAACCACTCAGGAGCATCCCTGCGCCTGTGAGGAGGGATGGGGCACACTGCCAGATCAACCAGTCCTGCCGTGGAGATGGAAACTGGGGACTGTCCCACCACGAGATCATTGGGGTACTTTCCCAGGATCGGTTTACCCCTTGTGCACTGTTCTGCTCTTCATGCTCTTTGTCCTTTTAGAATCATAGAATAGTTTGGGTTGGAAAGAACATTAAGATTCCAACTCCACTGCCATGGGTAGGGACACCTCACACTAAACCATGTCACCCAAGGCTCTGTCCAACCTGGCCTTGAGCACCGCCAGGGATGGAGCATTCACAACTTCCCTGGG
>JANHGB010044525.1:16916-27990 GCA_026283785.1 Coracopsis vasa
GAGTTGGGAATTCCTGAGGTTTTAAATCCTTAAAAGCTAACAGAAAACAAAAAGCTCTGTGCCCTGACTCACTCCAGGCAACTAACAGTCGTAGAATCATAGATAGTTAGGGTTGGAAAGGACCTTAAGATCATCTAGCTCCAGCTCCCCTGCCATGGACACTTCCCACTAGACCATGTCACCCAAGGCCCTGTCCAACCTGGACTTGAAGCTCCTCCACTCAGTCAGTGGAATGTTCCTCCTTCAAAGAAGGTATTTCCATGGCTGCATTTCTAATACCCATCTTTCTCTGTCAAAATGAATCTGAGGCAAATGTTTTTCTTACCAGAGAAACTTTTGCACAGGTGAAATGGCAGCCAAGTATTCCTGCATCCCCAGAGCGTAATTCACAGCGAGCGAGGTTCTTGCTTCCTGGTAATTCCTGCAGATATAATCAACGGAGATACAGACAGAAGATACTACAAAGTTTGGACAAACATTGTACATTTTGGTGCATATGGCACTGTTCTCATCTAACAGGAATAATGCTTTTTCTTTTCCAGTAACAGCCTTAGAAATTTGGACTATCCAGAGTTGAGATCAATGAAGCATCTCTAGCTGTGAGGTCACCACACAGTGTCTATTTTGTTACCTGCCAAATCCATGGTATACATGTCAGTATGAACACTGAGTAGAAGTAATCAAAACATTTTGGGCATAATGAAGCCTAAGAAGCCAGATGTGGCTGCTAGGCAATTCATAGCCTGCTCAGAGATTAAATGTTGTCTTCCTCTCTGGAAACTTTTATCATTCACATACAAGCTGCAGGCACAACCAGCCCATCTGTGTGAACATACCAATGGTCCAGGCTGGGAAATTGCTATTGGCACCCCTAAAATGGCTTTATTTGATGTAATGTCATAAAAGATGAAAAAAAGACATCTCTTCTTCCCTATTAAGAGGAGAAACTCCCCACACTGCATGTTCTAAAAGGCTCCTAAAATTCAGGCAAAGCCTAGTGCCAGCCCTGTAAGGAGCCTTATGGTTCATGCTTGTCTTTTCCTTTGTAAGCCTCCCTTGGATTCTGCTTTCTCTTACAAACCTTGCTACCAAATGAGCCACAGAAGACTCAAAAGCACATTTTTTCAGGTATTGAGATGACATCCATAGAACAACAGAAGTACATCAAAGCACTATCTGCAGTCTGTGAGATGTCACATAAATCAAAGACTCACCACAAGAACTGATCCTGAAGGACACTTGATCCCCTTCTCACACTTGCTGCATCTTGACTAGGGCACAGAGAACAGGACAAGTCACATGTGTGCCCTCTACTCATCCCACACCAAGACACTAATCTTGAATTACAAATGGTGCTGTACAAGGCTGCTGGCTGGGACAAAGACAAAGATGTATTTATCTCTGGGGTTCAAAATACCAGAAGAACTAAAATCATGATGCATGACCCTCAGGTCCTGGTTGCTATTAAGGGCTTCACACAAGGTCTTATTCCTTCACTCCAGTGGTGTATGCAACATCTTATGCCTGCACTCCAGAGACTGTACCACAAAATAAACCAGAAGAGATCACATGTACGCCTTTCCTGAGTCTCTGAGCTGGAGCAGGGCTTTCTGCAGGCCTGGAGTTCCTTCACACAAGGGTGTAAATACTTTTTTCTGACCTGTAATAAGGCAGGCATACCTCAGTCTGACCCTGCAATCTTCAGATGGCCAAGAGCCACAAGATACATGCAGGCTGGGCTTTGGCCATGACTCCCAGGCATACCAAAGCATTTCCTAGGGGAGCCTGTGGTCATGCCATGCAAGAATTGGGTTGGATTCTCCTTCCACAGCTGAGTATCTGGCCGTCCCTGCACCAGCCTGCCTCATGGTTGGTGCTGTGAGAGAGTCTCAGCAAGTGAAGTGAACATAATCTGCATAAGAGCTGCAGATCTGCTGCATTAAAAGTACAGAGTGTGAGGCTGGGAGGGTGTCAAGTCTCCTTGAAACCCCATTTTATGAGGTTCATCTGGGGTCAGTCCACAAGCTATTGTCTCATCCACATCCACGTGGAAGAGACAAAGTAGGTTGTCTGTTATTCATCAGTCAATAGGTGGAGAAACCCTGAGAAGTGGTAGTCAGCTCCTTGGTAATCACCATTACCTTTTGTATGGTGGTGGTGTTGACAGTGCAACGATTCTTCTGTATCTGAAGGACCTGTGAAACCCCAATCAGCACACCATTCTTTGTCTCAAGAAATCTTCCATCCAAAGGAATATTATTGACGAACTTCTGCAAAGCAGAAGAAGAAAGCTGAGACAATAGCCTTCAATTCCTTTTGCACAGATTGGTTAACAGCTGTCAGTCACACTAGGTAAACTTGTAAGGGTGTGAAAAACAGAAATGGGTGTATCCAGCCACCAGCCTTAGAAAGTGATAGGTCAAGCCAGACTCTCAAAAGGCAGAATGGTCTTCCTTCCTTACCTGGGTGTTGTTTTGATAAAACATTAGCCAGTAGGAGAGCCCTAACATGCTGTTCTTATGAATTCCACTTCTCAAGTCCGTGGGCAAGAGCTTCTCTCCCAGTACAATGTGGTACTGCACTGTCTCATTATCCTAAATCCACAAAAAAAGGCCAAATGTTAGGACTCTTTATTTCCTAGATTACAATTCAGTCAGAGGTATGGCATAAGAAGAGTACCTAAGCATCTGTAATGGCTAACAGAGCATTGTAACTCCTTATCACAGACGACTGATCACACCTGATGACTCTCTGTTACTGGATGAAGCCATAAACTGAAAATTGCCACAGATATACCACAGCCAGGCAGGAAGGGGAACGTGTTATTCCATCTAGCCACATACAAATCTACTCAGAATTTTGCATTTGGAGTCCAAATATTCTTTTCAGATCCCATTGCAACACTCCTGGAAACCCTCTCATTTCTCTCTGCCACATTTCTCCCAGCTTTTAACATCACTTATGCTTCTCCTCTCGATGTTCGAACCCACTGAACTCACATTTATGATCTGACAGTGCACACGTCCCCGCACTTAGTGCAACACATATTCAAACTGTAAGCAAGCAGTGAGCTTACCAAATGTGTCACATTGGCAGCATGGCAGTACTCCTCAATGGAATTATTTCCAGGAACAAAAACTGTGTATTTTTCAGAGGATTCGATTTTTCCAATGAGCTGGTATTCCTAAAAAACATTCAAACAGTAGCATTAGCAATTACACTTGTACTCACTAAAACCCAAGAGCTTTCCTACAAGATCCTTCATGAACACTGGGAAACGGGTGGTCTCTCTTTTCTCCCCAGGCAGTCCAAATTTTGGTCCACCAGCATAGGGTAAGGTGCGTATTTGCCCAAGAGACCACTCTGACAATGACAACAGTGTTCACCTCAGCTGGTTACCTGCAGCAACTCCTTGAATGTGCTGAATGAGGCAACTGTCTCGAGCTGCTCCTGCAGACCTGGAGGACTCGGTGGGATATCTCCTGAAGGTGGCAACAAAACCTGTAGAAAAAGTGAGTTCATAAGCAAGGTTGGGCAAGGGGCTCTGGGGGAAATCACACTAGACTCCTGCCCTGCTTGCAAGAAAGGCAATTAGCAAAGACCTCGTTTTACACAATAGCCATAACTCTTCTCCTGTCAGCCAAAAGAAAAGGAGCTCCCCTCCTGCTTGTCCTGGAGACAAATATTGTAGACATTAAACTGCTGCACAGGAAACATCTGTCAGGACCCTGTGATAACCAAATATATTTTTGCCATTATTATCTCTTCCTAAGTGCACAGATGTGTTCCTCCTTGGCCCTGACACAGATGCTGCAATACAAATCTGCTGCTACAACTGCAGCATCTCCCAGTACCACAGGTACCACCATACCTTACTGAGGACATGAATAATGCCGTTGCTGGCAGGGATGTCACTGATGACTATACTTGCATTCTCAACTGTTAATACCTGCAAAGGTACCAGAGAGAGAAGCAAAAGGATTAGAAATTGCCAAGCAAGTGCAAAACAAAACCATTGTTCATTCAAGGTTGCACATGATTGATCTGGGCACGATTTTTGGAAGATGTCCATGTTTCAGGGCATCAGTGTTCCATCCAGGTTCCCCACTGGATACAGCAGCTCTTAAACAGTTTAATTCAATATTGGTATATGCGTGTTCTGTGAGAGAAGCCCTTACGCCGCTCCTGATGTTTATCTGCCATCTGGTCTGTGGGTTGAGGGTAGGTAATTCCAGCCTGTCATACGTTTTGAGCTTTTCCTCAGTGAAGACACCTTCAAGAAAGTGGGATCTGAAGGGAAAAAAGGCAGGTAAAGAAAAGATTAGGACACTGCTTGTAATAACAGGGAGATAAGACTACACTGCTCAATTTTCATGTCTCTCAGATGAAGTAGTTAAGCATGTAAAGAAAATTATGGAAGGAATTACATGTTCTGATGACATCTGTATCCACATGACACGGAAGATCTCTCTCTGCAAATACATGAAAAATAAACCCACTTCCCATTGCCTGTGGTCTGATACATTTTAAATGCCTACTCAATTCTTTGCGTGATAGATATTTAATCCTGCTTCTATAGTTATGTCAAGATAACCCTTTATTGGTCTTACAGAAGCAGAAATCCAGTTCATGGCTTTGTTTGGCATAGTAAAGCAAAGGCACGAGTCTCCTTGTACCTGACTAAAAATGGCAGCATGGAGGGGGTCAACCAGAATTCTTGCTCAGTCTTGCTCAAGTTTTTGATAGCTGCCTCCGATGGTACCAGGACAGTGACATTGGTTCCTGCTGGGATGCTGAAGAGAGATTTCTGTTGTCCAAAGCACAAAAATGAACAAATAAGACATGCCACTGCCACATCCAATCCACAAAATATAACCAACAGCCATCCTGCTCTTGCATGAAAGGGATGTGCAGAAAGACAGCATATGCTCAGCAGCACAGCAGGCTCTCCTGGGCACGGCAGGTAAGCACTGCTGGCAGTCAATGAATGCCACATATGGCTTAGCTATAACAGCTGACATCTGTTTGCCAAGGGAAAACCTTCTGCTTTAAGCCCTTTTTGTACTTCAATTAATCTTCAAACCAATTCAGTCATATCATAAATCCTTTCTGAACCCTCAATATCAGTTTTTGGGAAAGGAACAAGATTATTCCTAGCAAAAGCAATGTACACAGCAGGACAGGTAAACTAAAGTTCAATTAGATACTGCACATCACAGCACGCTTCCACAGGCGTGCTGCCATCTGCAGAGTGCCTCTGCTATTGCCACACCAGAGACATGGAAGCTGTAACAAGAAAGGAACTAACATAGAGACTAACTTCTCAAAGCATGTTCTTCTGAAAAATAGCTATTATAATGCTACCCCTTTTTCTTTCCCTTCTGTGATATTTTATGATGGCCAGGAGTTACAGATGATACAACCTTGAAAATTAAGTGTAAGACAGCCCCAGATTCCTCCTGTGCTAGAAAAACAGCCCCCAAAACACTAAGAATCCACACTCTCTCATAAACTCCAGAGGTTTTCTACATGCCTGTTCTGTAATGATTTCTCCTTTGCTGTTATTTTGCTACTCTCTAATGAAAAAACTAAATGTAGTTTCTCTTCCTCTAACAGCAGTGTTCATAGAGACTTCACTTGTACAGAACTTACCCATGCAAGCATCCCATGGCTGTTCTTACCTTAACCCAGTCGTAAAAGCCTGCGAAGTGGGAATTCCTGGCCAGCTCCTTCCAAATAGAAACAACACAAAGGTTACCCCTGCTGAGCGCTGAGGTTGTGGGTCTGGGAGACCCAGGGTTGGGGAAAGGAGCCCTCTGCAATACTAGACTGGGCAATAATGACTTTTCCTCTCACTTCACAACCATTACAGGGCACAATGTATTGTGGGGAGGGATAGGCACCCTGAAAGCCAAACTTCAGCCAGTAAAAAAATATATCCCCAAATCAACAAACTCTTTTCAACTCATCTGCAATTGCTCATGTTTGCCAGGGACAGCGACTGAATCCTCAATGACCTTTGATATTTCTAATGATGGAAAATGGGCATAGCAGCTCTGACTCGACTTCCAAATGACAAGGAAAAGATGACTTAATGCACAGGACAGACCAGGGTGAAGCAACTTAGAAATTACTGACAACAATTTCACTGGCAATAAATGGCCTTGCCATCAGTTCTGTCCCTGTGGCCCTGGGACACATTTGTGCTGTCAGGCTAACGCTGGAAGAAGGAGTCAACTCAGGTAACACAGAAAAGGAAAGTGAGAGCAGAGTCATTTCTCTCCAACCTCGAGACCTCAGACATTTGCTTTTTACTCACTTTAAGAATGTCTCCATAGCATGTCATGCCATCCCCAACATAGCCTTCAGGGCAAGTGCAGGATCTCTCTCCTCCACCAAGGGGTACACACATAGCCTGCAAATACAAGGAAAAGAAAAATTAGAGAGCAAACACATATCATGCAGTGTTACACCTACCTAGAAACTGAATTCAGACCTTCCATGGCATAGGCTAGAGAAGCACAAACAAGCACCTTTCTCCTGTTGCCTTCATGATGGCACTGAACTTATACCTCATGCAGCTAAGCCTAGGTGATAGCTTTGGTTGTGTGAACTCACAAAAATCAGAGGATCCATCTTCATAACACCTCAGCTTGCCAGTAAGATGACATAACATAAAATCGTGCAACTCTTTCGATGTCATGGCTGCAAAAGCTTTGTCAGGGAGCACAGGAACCTTCACTGCCATGCCAGTCTTGGACAGCTCTTTAGCTACTCACCAAGTCATGGCAGCCACCATTGTCCATAAGACATGGGTTGATTGCATCGCAGTTGTGGCCATCGCCAGCATAACCTCTCTTGCAGACACACTTGCTCTGTAAGAAAGAAACATTTCCCTTTTAGGGACATATCAGAGCATCCTCATTTGCTACCCAAAAGAGGTCGAAGGTACCAAAACCTAGTCCTAATTTATTTTCCAAAGTTTTCTTCCTGATCCCTCAAGACCTGTAAATGCAGAGTTACTTCCTTGGCATAGCATCATTCTCTATCACACCACACATTACCTGGTTACTCAAATGCATTGATCCCTTGCACTGCTTGGCTGTTGCAGGGTGACTTAAGGATAATGGTTTCCATCTTTATTTCCAGCTTTTCAGAGAATGACACAGGTTTTTGAATGGCAGAAAGAGGGGCTAATCCCACAGCTCCCAACTTTCAAGATAGGAGAACACTTGTAAATATCACTTCACTAAAATTGGCTGAAGATTTGGCACCTTTTCTCAGCACATTGTCCAATGTTCCCTTTGCTCAGTGGGGAGAAGCACCTTGAGAAGCAGCATCCTGAGAAGCCACCTCTCCTATCTCAAGAAGCCCAATTCCTGGACCAGCTCCCTCCATGGACTATCTGAACAGTATTCAGATGCTTTTCAGTATATTTTAGCATCACCTAGAGACAATGCTGTGATCTTGGAATAATGGAGACACAGCAACTGGTGCCTTACATCAAGCCATATTATGGAGTATAGCCTCCTCACTTTGCTGCATAAAAGTTTCAGAGTAGAGCAGCAGCCTCAAACACATCAGTGCATCTCACCACATGCAAGCACACTGTGTGGTTTTAGCTGCAGTCAGTGATTCTGGCAGCAAACAAACAAGCTTTGCTGCTGATCATTCCAATTTATACCTTTGGTAATCTAAGGCCATCTCAGAGCAGCTTAGGAAATGTTAAGTCCCCCATCAGACTGCTTAGCATTGCTCATACCTGGCCAGGGCCGATATAAACGCAGTCAGCGTTGATGTGGCAGTTGCCTCTGCTCTCCAGCATGCAGTTGTTTATAGCCACACAGGCCTTCCCGTCCCCAGTCCAGCCCACATTGCACTGGCAGGTGGCAGTGCCAGGGCCCGTACTGGTGCACAAGGCCTCCAGGAGAAGAGAGGGAAAAAGAATTACACTCAGCAAGAAGGAAGACAGTGCAGTGCAAATACAGCAACAAATCTCCATCAGACTATGGAGAATTTTTGAATGACCGACTCTGATTCCAGCACTGGGAGGTGGAAGCATCTTCTCCAAAAAAATCATAGACAATTTCATAATGAAGTCATTCTGGAAACATTTTGTGTTTTCACAGAGGTAGACACTTGTGTCTAGAGTGGCTCAGAACATCCAGGGCATTCCTTAGCATCCTCTAAAGCTCTTCCATTACATAAATTACATAGATACTCCCTATAGAGGAGGAGCACAATTGCCTGCCTGGACATGCAGGATGAAATCCATGAGGGAGGGGAGGTATCTCCCTTGAAAGACCTAATTTGAACCCAGTGCCATCCTACTTCCTTCCACATGGAAGTGTGTTCTTCTCACTGAGACATGTGACCACTTGGCAGTCATTACCATCATAAAGCACCACAATTTTTACTAGGGATAATAATGGAGCGTTGATGGTTACTAGAAATGTACCTGGAGTTCACAGTTAAGCTACAGCCTGAACAGAGCAACAGAAAAAATAACACGCATTTGAAGAGCTTGAAGGGAAGATAAGCACAAACCACAAATTATCTGTACAGCTAATCTTTGTACCTGCCAAAATATCTGGTGCAAACCAGTCAAACTCTCACTGGGGTGTTGCATTTTGGCACCAACCCAAATGACTGATATCCCTATGACAACTGTGTCAAGGTACCTTTTATTCCACCTCATCTTACAGACAGGGACAGTTAGCACACAAAATCTCTAAGTCCCAGGAGTCCTGGATCCCTGCTCTGACTGATAGGAGCTGCTTCTCCATGCTTAGATAGTCCAACTCCACTTACATTCTGTGAACAGCCTCCTTTTTCTGGCTGACTGCACAAGTCAATGGGCTGGCAGGAAAACCCATCACCTTCATACCCATCCATGCAGATGCACCTTAAAAGTATAAGCACAAAAGGGACACAGATAGAGCAGCTCTTCTAAAAGCCAGCAAAAAGCAAAAAGGCAGTTTGAGCCTCCCAAGAAAGCAAAAACCTGCCTTTGATTTCTAGCAGGTTGGTTGCAGTACCCAAACAAGTAAGCAAACATGTATATACAATTAGAGGGCTGGGAGCCTCACAGCTGCTGTGTGCCTGTACAATGAAAATCACACCTGAATGTGCATGCCAAAAAGACTGACCTTGCTGTGTCATTGAGGCTGCAGACAGCATTCTGGTGGCAGTACTGGGACAGACCACTTGGGCCACAGTTCTTGGATGTCTTGTCACAGAATTTCCCAGTATAGCCTTCCTTACAGGACCAGGACTGACACACACCACCGCTGCCAGGCCTGTTGTCACAGACACCATGGACACAGCCACAATCTGTCAAGTACATGGAAGTAAGATCAGTAACTACAAAAAGTCCAGAATCCACCACAGTGGCTGCATTTCATAGATATGCAACTTTGCTTCACAACTTCTTGTGACAACAAACGATCATCCCATTTGTTCTTGACAGATAGATGTCTGCTGAGAGACATCCATCATAACTCAAAACTTGGCTAGGGATGTTCTGCCTGGGTCCATGTTTTTTATAGGCTGTAAGGACAGGATCAAATTTAGGCTATCAAACCGAAGGTCACTGCCAACTGTCTTTTCTTTCCTAGCAGGAGAGATCAAAAAGCAAAGTCCCAAACCTAAATTTGCCTGATGTTTCCAAGACCCCCAACACTACTGTTATATCAGCCATGTTTTCTCTACTGTTGTTTGAAAAGACACCCATGATGACACTTCCAACACTCACTTTGTGATACTGGTCTTGCCAGAAGGGAATCCAGGATACACGACCCTGCACTATATCCTTGCCTTACATTCTGCTCTAGTCTCTCTTATCAGCATTACCAACCTTCATCACAGTTCTCGCCATGTTTGTTTGGGTTTGAACAGATGTGGCAGGCTATTCCTTTGAAACCTTCAAAGCACTGACAGTTGCCATTCCCTTGTATGCCATCACTGCACTGGAAGGAAAACAACAAGGAAACCAAAGTGATTGAAACTCAAGAAACCAAGGCAAAGCCAAGGTATTGATATCAAAAGCACTTTCATACTTGCAGTAAAATACAGGACTTTGAGGAATGGTGGTAGTAATGCAAAATACCACATAGCCAGAGCTGTCTTCAACAACCATGACATGATTCATATTAGAGTTTGAGATAGAAAACCCACTGAGCATGTGCCATTCTCCCTGGCTCTTCTGCTGCTACCATGTGGGCTTAGCCCTGGAGCACAAATGCTGAATTGTACTTATCTACAACTACAATCTCTAAACATCATCTCAACTGCTCATTGCAACATAGCACGATCTTTCATACATACACTTCCCCGGCCATAGCACGGACTGGAAAATCCCCCTGGGCATGGCATGCAGTCTGGACCAAAGAATCCTTTGCAGCATCCAGGTTTCTGAAACAAAAGCAAAATTGGTAAGGTACGATGTGACTTCACAAGAATTGCCTGGAGTCACCCTACCCTTAGAATTCTGAAATCCTAGTCCTCTCTGCCATGGACTGAAATGGACCATCTCATTTGGCATCTGTGTTTATAAGAGCTCCTGCATTTACAATTACTTTTCAACAATACCCCTCTCTCTGCTCAAAGCTGATTCTTCTCAGAATAAATCACTATTTTCTGCACTTTCTCTGACTTGAACAAATAGGTTCCATGTTTTCTACGAGCTTTTATTTCTTTAATGGTACTGGTACACTCACTCCAATTTTATCCTTGCTGCATTCCTTCATAGTGATGTAGCAGTCCTGGATGGCAGGCCTTGCCATGACTGGCCAATGGAAGAAAAATCACAAGACAAACAATCAACAGTATATAATGAGATCCCTACAAATCATTCCATATAGTTGGCACCATGAGAGCTCAGGAGCTGCAGACAAACATGCAGTCCATAAACTTGCTAAGAGAGACCTTCCCAAACCATCTGACAATGTTTCATAAACAGGATGCAATCACTTCACAGCTTACAACACTTTCCCTGTGCTCAGCTTCCTGTGGGAGAAATGCTAAAACCAGAGCACTCTCAGTGAAAACGTGTGTTGTGGTTTAAGACTCCATT
>JANHGB010044528.1:7780-19821 GCA_026283785.1 Coracopsis vasa
GACCAGGAGACTGCAAACCCTGCCTGTTCCCTAATTCTTGTCCCGGAATTTAAGGATCTAAGGTCTTGAAGGACAGGCCATGAGTCGTTTGTGCCACGAAGGATGGTGACCTTTCTAGGTGAGTATGCAGGGCTTGGTATTCTTACCAAATTCAGTTTACATGCATCATCTTAGATCTGGATCGACAATCCAGACTGGTCCAGCAAGTACGTAGCCCTGGAGGCTGGCTGCAGAGTGACCTGGAAAGGCTGAGAATTATACACAATGCATTTGTGTAGTTTTTAAAGAATACGTACGTGCTGCACACTAAGTGCTAATGTATTAACGTATAAACTAAAGGTAAGGTTACACAGTCCATGCATGCCAAAGCCAGATGTCCTAAATCCCTTAAAAACATCAGGTCAGGAGTGCTTTGCAATGGCTCTTTTTCTCCTGAACACCTACCCTTCCTTTCCCTGCTTGAGCTGCGCTGTCGTCTGCAGGGGCTGCCAGGTAGCATGTTGGTAGGAGAGCATGCTGCCACCGAACAGTGCACATACACCTGAGGAGGAATAAAAGTACTGCATGGTCTGTACCAAATCCTGCTTTGCAGAGCATTATTTTATCTTTTGTCCGTCTTTTGCAGAAGTCACAGCGGATTAGACTTAGGCTGAACACTTGCATGCAGCACCTTCTAGCTGAACCTGCCTTGAATTTCAAGCTTGGTGTCAAAGAAGCCCTCAGGCAGTTTGGTAACTGAGAGGCTGAGACAAGAGAATTTAAAACCTCATGAGCTGCAGTGAGGCGATGTATCAAAGCTAGACAGAAACACAATCTAGTGCTAGATGCAGCTGTGCACTTAGGAAGCAGCACAAGCCAGAATTGCATCATGTTCATTTCTAGCAAGTTCACAAGTTGAACTGCTTATGAAAGGCCAAGTCAAAAAATTACGTGGCTACTTAAGCTGCCCAAGTAGGGGTACTGCCATGGCTTGTATCAGTACATGTGCTAAAGTCCACTCAACTGGGTGCAATAGGAGCAAAGCACCCTCAGGTGACTGTCCTGGGCTATTCTTTGCTCTTCTTAGACCTGTTAAAGGAGGATAGAACCTCAAAAGTGTAAGACCAAACCCACATGCCTCTGTGCTTCCCTGCTTCTTGCTCTGGCATCTGAGGAGATTCCTGGTTGGCTGGGACAGATGGGAGACAGCAGAACTGACTTTATGTGAATGTTATGGCATACAAGCTGAATTTTCTGTTCTAGACATTTTGAGCTGAAGTGCTGTGACTCTGATCCTATAAAAAGTCAGGAACACCATATAAAAATTATATTTACGTAGCAAACTCTTTTGTTTACTCCAGCCAGTCCGATCTCAAGTCACGGAAACCATGTTGCAGAACAGATTTGAGAAGAGAACTAAATTAAAGCTGAGCACCAGTCAGGCTACTTGGGTTTGACGCTGGCTGGGTCTTAAGTCCATGAAGTGTTTAAATTGGCTATTTTTAAAATGGTCTGAAGTTCAGAGCATAGTGTCCATGAGGGAGGTGAGCCTTTTACTTAATCTTACCTGTTCCAGTCGATGAGCCAGGGTCCTTACTGCTAGTCTTTTGAAATGAGAAGGGTGTCTTACCCTGGGGCTGACTGCTACTGGACAGAACTCTGCAGCGTATTCACTGCCATTAATCTCATACCTGTTTGAGAGAATGAATCAACAGATCAAAAAGAAATTAGGGCTTTGCTGATGAGTGTTTTGGTCATTCAGTAGCTACTTGCCCATCCACAGTGATGTTCCATCTTGGGCTGCTGTTGGATTCTAGAGACCCAGTTACCCAGCAGTTTTCCAGGTGTAGCTCAGTGTCGGGGCTCTTGTCTTTCAGCTCCACCTCAAGAAACACAGGCTCCACAGGTTGTTTGAGTATTGCCATGTTTGGCTCATAGAATTCCATGAAAGATTCATCTTGACAAAATGTCAGGGAATTTTGTTGTTGTTTAATTTTATTTAAATTAAAACATGTTTGGAAATTTTCTGCATTTCTTAGGAGGAGACTTACCTTTGGACACTCTTGAAACTACATTCAGGGCTTGTCTCACCCTTCTGTGTACTGCAGAAAAGGAAATGTTAGTGGGGTTCTTTAGTAGAAAGCAGGGCATGAGAGCTTACAACTGAGAAAGTCACAGAAGTCTGAAAATGGAGGAAAAGAATTGCCTACCTGCAATATTTGATCTTGGTACCATTGTACCGGAGCCAAAGGGAGGTGATGTAGATGGATCACTAGCAAAGGCACCTAGCACTAGGGTCTCTTTTGCTCGATAGTAGCACAAGACTGTTAGTCTATAATAGGAGAAAGAGTAATTTTTGTGTTTGCTTTTTCTTCCCAGCTGCAGTACCAAAGTAAGCAGTGTCAGCGAGCAGTAGCTCCTACCTGTAATCCGGATCTCTTGTGATTGTTGGTATGCTCTGTTCTGGAAGAGTCTCCTTCTCATAAGAGATTTCATTTTCATAAATAATGTGATCACCTTCAAACTGTACATATGGGAATTGTGTTAAAAACTGGATCATCTTGGGAGCTGGGGCAGGAGAACAAAACAGAAAATGCAGGAGAGACAGAAACTTCCAGCAGATGTATCTGCTCCAGCCATGGGCTTACCCTTGCTGAAGTGCCACAGGTAGTGACATGGAACTTGAAGAAGGCATGTCGTTCATCATGCTCTCTAGGCTTGCAAGAGCTATCCCTTAGTTTGGTTTTACTCATATCAATGGCAGGAACTGTCTTCATTTGAGCAGATATCATTATGGTACCATCTGGGTGGCACACTGAGAAAATTAGGGAGTTGGTTATAAACTCAGTAAAAGAGTCACGGATCATTTTATTTATCGATTAGTTGTATAACTTACCTATAAACTCTGAAGAATTGAAACTGCATCTAATGGAGAACATCTGTAAGGTGTCCATAGTTCTCACTTTCTTTAGGGCAACATCAAACCTTGCTTTAATTTTCTGAAAGGACACTTCCTGTGAAGGAGGTGATGGAAGAGGTCTCCTGTTAAGGCATGTGATCCATATGTACAAAGTTCTGCTCTTTAGCTTGTGCCACTTGAATACTGAGAAGTCACAAGAGTTAAGTCACTGTGAAAACTCGAGCCTGACACAACATGGGGGCAGAAGTTTTCTTGTATGAAATAATTGGTCACTGTCACAGAGATAAATTTTGGCTGATTATTATAGAACAGTGCAGATGTTTATTACAGCATCAGTTTTCCCCTGCCATGTCTTAACGTCTCTGCAGAACGTTCCTTTAAAAGAGCTTCTTTCATAAAAGCTATATTGAAATATTGTTTCTGGCTCGGTGCAGATGGGACATTTTGCCTCATCTTACTAAAAATACTGAGGAGTTACTCTGTTTTTGAAGACTCCGTGCATATCATTTAGAGACAACTTAGCTCCGCAGGTTACATAATGCATGGCACTATCAGAAGGGTCAGTGTCTGATACCTCTTGTCCTACTTGCACTGGGTTGGAGTCCTTCCCTCTGGAGGCTTTCCAGTACGTGGAATACCACAGCAGCACAAACTGTGGCTGTAGGACTGTGGCTGTATGAGCAAACAGCTTAGGAGCTTTAAGGAAGGCATTGCTATATGGTTTGTGTACCTCATAGATAACTCCTGCAGCAAACAGAGGTATTTGCAAGATCAGGTGTGTAGAATTGGTAACTGCGAGATACCCGTTGGTAAGTGCAACGTGCCGGTTCAGGAGCTTGTTGCCACGATACAGGTTCCAGTACTGGTGCAAGCCAAAAGTAGGAATGGCTAGATACATGTTTTCTTCATCACAGTAACCAACTGCTTCTGGTAGTTCTGCGAGAAGAAGGAGGGATGAAGAGGCAGCAATGAAGGAAGGTCTGAGCGATGATGTTTGGCCCAGTCAGGGAATTCTGTCATGGGCAAAATTTGCACTGGCACTTCAGCAGCGCTGTTATGTGCATGCTGGCATCGTCGGCAGGGCTTTGGCTGTGTTTTGGGTGTAGCAGCTCACAATCAGTGAGAACAGGAACCCTCATGCTTTAGCAGTGGCCTGCCAGATGGCTTCCAGGACTACTCCCTCTTTCAGTAAGACAAGCTGAACTATGTATGTAAATATAATTTTTTTTGTCAGCTTTCTTTGGGTTGAACCCAGAGCTATTTCAAACATAAAATAGGACAGTGAGGAAACTGTCGCCTTCATGGCATCCAAAATCGAAGAGATTTGAGAAGATACCAGTCAGACCTCCCAGCTGTTTCACTAACATGCTAAGTACAGCTCTTAGTGTCTCCTTACACAAATATGTCTTTGGAGTTCACAGCAATTTATTTGAGTCAGTTGAGTTTTGCCCTGGACATATATGCAGAATTGCGTTTGAGGACAAACTGAAACTCGTAGCAATGTCTGAAAGCTTTGCCAGTAGGTATATGTTCAAGTTATGAGGCATCTTGTTCACTGAGTTTGCAAGCCAACTTCTTCTATACACTAGTATTTATTGCTGTTAGTGTCTTGAGGGCAGACTGTCTTACCAGTATGCAGAAGGGCTGCCATCAGAAAAGCAGCAAGTGGCTATATTACCAATGATGAGCTATTGAAGGGTGGGGTTTTCTCAAAAGCTCTCATCCTTAGCCTAATGGGGGTTTCACTGAATTTATGTAAACCTGACTCACGCAGTTCATGCAAACCTGTTAATATCAGGGAAAAGCTTACCGATATCAGCAATCACACACTCCACCTCTGCTGAGTGATAATAGAGTGTCATCTTCGGACCCACGCTTAGAGTGTAGTTGATGAGGAGGGTATATTTTGTTTCATTTCTGTTCACATACTGAAAGAGAGAAATGCAATGCTGCAGTAGCAGTGCCTTCCAGCACAGACAGGCATATATATCCTGAGCAGTACTAAATAATTATTCCGACACGCTCCTCTCCCCTGCAAATAGTTCAGTCTCTAAAAACATTGCTTCAGTTGGCCTAAAACTATTCAGAAATCTGGACTGGATTCAACAGCTCTTTCAGCCAAACATAAATGTAGAGAATGTAGTGCTGATCATAAAATGGAGGCAGAAGTGAACGCAGTGGTGTTTCCTCTGTAGCTCAGTGGTGAAAGAGCTCGTAGAGGGAGAGCTGGGTCCAAATCCTTATTCTTCTTTTCTCAGAATGTGGACTGAACCCAGGAGAATAAAGAATTGGTAAAACAGAAGGTGTGAGGTAAGATCACACTGTATCTGATGCCGTAAGAGATCCCTCATCCCTCTCTCTACCCTCATTTAACTCACTAAAAGTGCTCCCAAAGCAAAACCTGCTGTTCAAGCTGAAAGAAATACTTCTGAAATCTTCTGGCTTCCTTTGATCCTTAATGCAATTTAACTGTAGTTTGAATGCAGCCTGAAAGCTGTTTGAGCAAATCCTGATCCTGTGTGTTCACAATGTTGTTCCTTGTAACAGAAAATAGCATCACGTGATTTGGTTGAAACAGTGGTAGAGGGCTTCCTCCCACTGAAACAAGAGGCTGAATTCCCCTTGTGAGTTTATACTTTTTACAAATATTTAGATTACAAATGGTCTGAAGCTTAACAAAATTACATTTAGAATACCCTGAGCCTGCCTCTACGTGCTCGCATGGTGCATTGCCTGTGCCAGTGTTCAAATGACTCTGCATAAACAGTAGGTTCAGGAA
Source organism: Coracopsis vasa (assembly GCA_026283785.1). Taxonomy (NCBI): domain Eukaryota; kingdom Metazoa; phylum Chordata; class Aves; order Psittaciformes; family Psittacidae; genus Coracopsis; species Coracopsis vasa. The sequence goes on from JANHGB010044528.1 coordinate 13,459, forward strand.
TTACTGGATGTTGGTAACTGGTGTTTGCAGGACTGCAATAATTAATTATTTTATTTCCAAGGCACTTCAAGGCAGTTCTGTATCAAGAAACAGCATTTAATAGAAAATTTTCAAGCTTCTTCCTGCTGGGCATGTGCTCAGACATTAGCCACGCTGACAGACACTAGAGGAAGTCATACCTCATACCGTCTAATTACACTTGATGCTGCGTGTCTCCCAGAGAGCTACAGAGAGCTAGGTGGGGACATACAAGCCTCTAACATTAATTCAGATGAGCTTGGACGCGTTGACACTGTGGTGATCAAGTAAGAGTTGTTGGTTAATAAAAGCCAAACTATGTTCTGAAAAGGGGCTACTGTACCTCCTCCACTCAGCTGCTGAAGTGACCTGCTGTATCTTACCTCCTTTAGAACATATGGATCATCAAAAGAGACTTCCAGGATAAATCCTTTTGTTCTATTAGAAAAGGGAGTTTCATAAATTTTAAACCCTTGGTGCTGTGGTTCCCTCAAGGTAAATGGCACATTTCCTATTGCAATTGCCACTAGAGAGACATCGGGAAGAAAGTGTCCAAATGCAACATTAAATAGCCTTTCCTCTGGCAGAGTGTCTGTAGGGAGAGAACATCGAATTACTGCTGATGAGGATCAAGTAACGAAGACGGTTGGGGCGGCCTCCCATTCAAGTTCCAGGAAACTTAGCCAACAGTCATCTCTTTAATGGCTCTGATTAATGAGTGTTTGTGTTCTAGTCAGATCTGAAATACTCTGAGTACATGAGAATTGCTTCAAGCTGCAGGAGATTAACAACAAATACATACAACTTTATAGAAAGTGGGTTCAGTAACTTTCTAGAGGTGCACTATGATGCGCAGTGACTTTCCTGTAAAGAAATCTAGAATCTAGTTCAGCCACACAAAATATGGAGAAACTATCATAATGTATGTGAAGAGGTTACTTTCCCTTTCTATATCAGTTGTCCAGACAGCTCCAAAGGGGTTTAGTGTCTTAGTGCATTGTGCATAGTGCAAAATACCATAAAAAAATTACTGCACCACTAAATGGCACAATGATTTCTGTGTGCTCCCAAGATAACAAATGCAGTCAGTCTGAGGGAGAAAATGCCATCAACGAAGACTGTCTTCAGACAGTTGTTCTCCCCAGTGTGATTTACTGCACACCACATCTTTATCCCAGGGTTCCAGTGCTCCTTGGAAAAATCTGGCTTTTAGTGTGAAAGAAATGTTTATGTTCTTATCAGCAACTTAAAATTTCCATCTCATCCCATAATGAGATCTGATTAATGGTACATCCATTAACACTAAATGTTTGGGGTTTTTTATAACACCTTGAATCTTGACTTTGGCTAGCAAATTAGAAGTGGGAGTTGAGAACATTTTGGTGAATGTAAGTGTGTGGCAGAGGTCAATAGAATAATGTATAACACAGCAAGAGCAAGAGAGCAGTAAAAGTCAGTAAGAGGCATGACTTACTGTTGATAACAGTTGGTATTTGTGGCATGAAAGGTGTGGTGATGGATTTGATGACTGTATACTTTGTGGTTTGCCAATCTGCATCTGTCCATGTGTGCTCCAAAAACAAGTCAATACTGTAAATGATTCCATATACACCACCAGATATGGAGCTCTAGGAGGTAAAATTTGCATTTAAATTTTAATTTGCAATAGCTAAATCAAAGAATGACAGAATATGGTTAAAATTCTTACTTTACAAAGAGAATATGGTATTCTAGTACAGTTTGGGATGGATTTTGATAGGGGAGCTTGTTTGTTTGTTTCTTTGCTTGGCCCATTTGTCTGATCCATATTTGGCTCAGATACTGCTGAGATTCTCAATAAGGAAGTACCAGGTTGAGGGGGGTGTCCTCATTGTTTAGTAAGCAACCATATTTGCATTTATATTTTTACAATCCCTGTATTACCAGTCATGTATCTCATTCTGTCCTAGGTCACTCTGGAAGTTTGTTGGAGCTTCCAGCATTTCTTCAGACTAAGCCTGTCTGGTGTCTACACATAGTGATCAAAGTGTCCGTTGATACACAAAAATGTGAACTTCTGAAGCGGGTAAGTCAAAATCACAGCAATGTCATCTTCACAAATGGAACTGGTAAGGAGCCATGTGATAATATTGCCAGCTTCTTTCTAAATGCTCAGGCTCAGGTTGAATGAGCAACCTGATATAGCGAAAGATATTCCTGCTCATGACAAGGGGGTTTGGCTAGATGATCTTTAAAGGTGCCTTCCAACTCAAGCCATTCTATTCTATTCTGTTGAACATTTCTTTCAATGCTGCCTCTGTACCTGTAACTTACAGATTGATAAGGAATATATTATGTCCAAAGCAGCTGCACTTAAACTACGTACTGGGGGCCTGTCTCATGCTAATTCATCCTGTCTGAATGGAAATTATCTGGGAAACTTAACTACTCATTGACCCAGGCCAGAAGTTTACCAGGACTAGCTTCATAATGTAGCAACACAGACAATTGAACTCCAGTGCTAAGGAATCCCTTCACTCTTAATTTACTGGTATAGTTTATAAACAAAAGACAGTCTCTTGCTTCTATCATGTTTTGTAATCATAGATACTTAGTGTCTTATTAATACTTAGTATCTGCTCCTGATGCAGAGGAGTACCTAGGTCTTCAAATATTTATTGTATCTAAGAATTTTAAGCAGCAGCCAATCACTATTAGGAATTATCATGATTTAGGAACATCTTCGAGTGCAGGCCCTCAAATGTATTTATACTAACCTTTAGCTTTCCTCCTTCTGCTCCAATAGGGATAGTTATTCTGATGAGTGTCTCGTTGTGCTCCAGTTGGTAGTTCTTCTCCTCTGGGTTTACTATGACTTGATCATCAACTCCCATTAAAATGTTTTTAGACAGAAAGGTGGATTCTTGAACCACTAATGTGGGGATAACACTTGGCACAGTCCATGTTAGCGCAGTGTCAGTGAAACTGATGCCATCTGTTGAGTTAGATAGACAGTCCCAGAAGTCTGTAGTTACCAGTTAGTCTTCACCCTGCAATGGCTGTCTTTCCCTGACTGCTTTCCACCAGGGTACCTTTACAACTTTCACTGATGAAACACCTTGTAGGATAGCAGCCAACCAGCGGCTATCTTGTCACAGAAACCCTGTCGCTCAAAGTAGACTGGAAACTGAATCACCAGTTTCAGGTGACTAATTCATTTATTCAGAAGAACAGACAGTCAAGCTCCCAAATGCCTGCTCTGTTGTCCTTCTGGTCCCAGGAATTTTGCCTTGCTGGCAAAAGGAATGGAGCACAGAACCACTTATTTGGATCTTCTTATGGCTTCAAGGTCATGATAACTTAAAACCTCCTGCCTCCTCATCAGTTGTTCACATTAATACTGTTCTGTGAGAGACAGAAGGTGCAGCCACCACTGTTCTGCAAAAAGCCAGGCTAGTTCTGCCTCTCCAGAGGAGAGGACTACATGAGTTCCAAGGAATCCCCCGCGTGGAGTTTTTTGACAGGGGAGGCTCCCTGGCCCTTCTGCAGCAGTTTTACTTGACTCCATTTCCCTGAATCTAACATGGGGGCTTGAGAAATTGGACACACTGCACTGGGAACACAAGTAATGTAGCATCACAGCAGGGAATGTGTTTGTCCAGGGCTAAAGCCATGGACTCTTAGCTCATGTTGCACTGAGGGCAGCTTGTAAACCTCTTCTCTTACAGAGTAGGTCAGAGGGAAAGGGGAAGACTGTTTTCTACTAGCTCCTCAGGTGGTTATTTTTAGTGAACAAGGAAGAAAGCCTTACCAACAGGACAGGAGACAGTGGTGTCAATCAGCAAAAGCAGCCACCGCTGCCTGTACATGGAAGTGGAAGTGACCATGTTCATATTGACACCACCAACCTGTTGGGATGCAAGCAGAAGAAAAGAGCTGATGTTCCAGAGCATCAGTGGAAACAGCACAGCTTTGTGTCCCACTGAGGGCAACAACTCACCACGCTGATGTCAGACTCGTTGCTGTGATAGGGCGCACGGAGGTACACTCGGGACAGCGTGTTATTGAAGCTGTAGCCCAGTTTTGCTGCATCGCTTACCATTATTCTCTTTCTCCCTGATGGAGAAACAAACATCAGTTGCCATAGCTGGTATGCAACATTTTGAGTCTGCAAAAGAGAGATGAGCTGCATCAGATCAAAATCTACCAAAGCCTCTTAAAAACTCTGATATTGTAGCACCTACTTTCCTGTTAGAAGGTGAAGTAACTGGAATGACACTAGACACTCCTACTTCACCCCAGGCAAGAAATACCCTTAATTTATATGAAGATAAAGAATTGTATGGTTCTTTAAGGCATCTTTAGAGATAGTCTTTTAGAGGCCCTGGAAGGAAGTTAGACTGGTGGTCTTGAACAAATTCCCTTGGACAAAATGCCTGTGCTGTTAATAAAACGGTTGCCTTCATGTCTCTTAATTGCTGGAGCAGTCTGGAGGCTAAATGACAGACTGCCTTTTACAGCATGTATCCATACTGTGTCAAAAATAGGAGAGAGTGATGACTGTACTGGTCTAGAACAGGATCCTGAAATAATAACAATATGAGATGATAGTCAAAAGGGAAAATGGGCATATTGAGCAAGTAAGACATGAGAAAAATAGGACAAGTGTATATATTCCCCCCCTAATACTTTCCAGCCTGAAATAAAACTCAGTGACTCCTGAGCTATCTGTAGCTTCTTTGTATTTTGCATGTCTTATTGAATTTTTCTCAGTCAACTTTTCCAGACTCTTCTTGAGATCAAGCAAGCTTTTAGCAGCCACAACATCTTTTGGCAAGGACTTTGATTCACTACGCATTGTGTGAAGAACCACGTACCTTTGTTTGTCTTGAACTCAGTTTCCACTAATGTAACAAGCATATGGCTCTGTTCTCCCACCTAAATGTCTTTTTACAGTCTAGAGCTCTAAGAAAACTTGAGAGGTTTTTCAGTACTTGATGGCATCTTTACCATCTCCCTTTTTTTCAACAGAGATAGAGCTATGCCCCAGGAATGACTCATGAGACTAGTGAGAAGAGGCAGGCTAGGAACTGTGAGGAAAGTTCCCCCTTCATACCTCTGGCAGTGCCGACATCCACGCTACGGTGTAGTCATTTGAAACTGCAGGGACATCAGTCTTCACTGACACCTGGGGGGACAGAGCAGATTCTTTGGGAATAGACCAATCTTCAGCATTGTTACAGTCTTGGGGAGCAGAGAGAGGGCTTTCAGATTTCTTCCCCAGTGTCTGTTGCGATTTAGCAATTCACTGGAGGTAATGAAAGTGTTCCCAAAGAGGCTCTTGATGGTTGTAATTTCTGTGGCCTTAAAGTTAAAGCCATGGCATTTATGGTTGTGCATGTACAGCAGAGGGAATATGTTGCGTATAACTGGCTAAATCAAAATGCTTTTTCCTATTTGGTAAGAAATAGATCCCACTCTGGATACTTTCGGGGGCATCCGGGTTTCTCCACTGGAAGTATAAGGAAGCAGGGTATTGGCTTCAACATGGTTCCCTCTTCCCATGCAGGCTGAACATCTGAAAATGCAGGATTGCCAGTACCTAAGGTAAATGCTATGGTGTAAATCTTGCTAGCATGTGCTGCAGAGTGAGGTGAGTTCTGGACACCGAGGTGGGAGTCAGTGTTTGCCTCAGACATCTGTACCATGGTGTAAGTGTGTTGCAAAGCCCAGATGTGGCTGCACAACCTGAAGTCCTAACAGGATAAAACCAGTTTCTTTGTCTTGCCTGTAGTAGGTGCGTACAAAAGGCAATGAAGTCTCTTTGATTCGGTGCCTTATTTCTACACTGGTGTGTAGCTACTGGTAACAGGCTGGGCTGCCAGATGGTACCACCCAGTGGGAGGCATGGTCTGTCTCACAGTGATGTTCTCTGGGTTGTGTGGTGCAGCAGGGGTGCAGCTCTGCAAACTCTAGGTTTTATTCTTTCATATATATGAGTGACATTCTCACAGGTGCTTCAGCACTTCATAATGTAAAGGTGCTCTTGTGAGTTAAATAGGTTGGCCTGACTGGCTGCTGATTTGCTTGGAGTGGCCTGACTTACATCATCTGTACAGTTAACTGAATTTCACTGCATCCAAAATACCTATGACATGTAAATGTGTTACTAATAAGCATCTACAGTTATACCCTCTGCTGAATATCAGCAGGTTGCTATTATGCCTGGTACATAGTGTAAAATCAACTTCTGATAGGAATTTGTGGAGTTTGTTTTGCCTGGCAGGGAGCTTGGATGTAGCTTTGCCTTCGGTGGGAAAGCTTTTACCTCCATGTAATTTTCTTCACACATGATTTCTCTTGAAG